>KE157111.1:14217-26501 GCA_000411055.1 Leavenworthia alabamica
GTTTGTGCGGCTTCGTTCGACTGGAAATGCAGCGGAATTTGCCGGTCAGCCGAGAGAATGGCCGATGTTCACAAACATTGCGGTGAACCTGAAAATGCTTTATGGACATCAAATTCTCTTGAATAACAAAAGAAAACAAAGTTTTGTTACTATCGAATAAATATAAATAGTACACAAAGAAAAAAGAAGAATTCTATAGTTAGTAGTAGTGTATGGTTTTGGTGAGAAAATAAATAAATGAAAGCAAAAAAAGAGTTGGTGAAAGTGATTAAATGAGAGTAATGTTTTGGTCGCATTTGGTTTGTCCTATGACAGACAAAGAGTACTTATTGTTATGCCTTTTTATTAATTTCCACATGTCTTCCTTTTTGCTTCTCATTTAATCTCATTGACCTCCTTTGTGTCTTTTCCTTACCTATCCTTTTTTGTACCTATTTTAGGAGTACGCTGATTTTTTTTGGGTTTTAAAACTAAACCGGAATAATTGTAATCATGTCGGTTTAGTCTATTTTTTTATGATATATTAAGTTATACCATTTTGATTAAGAAAATGAAATGTTTATTTTATTTTAATAAATAATCTAATTTATTTTGTCACAAACATACTTCCGGAAATGTGGAACGAATTGATAAAACTATATATAGATTTACTCTGTTGAGAATAAGTACAAAAACAGACTTCCTAGTTTTCGTCAAGACTAACAAAAGGCAAATAAATAAACATTTTAATATTTTATTTAACTATCAAATAAATAAATTAATCCCTTGTAGATACAATTGCAGATCATTACAACGTAAAATATCGTGTTATATTTTTTGCTTAAAATTCCTTAAATACTTCCTAAAAATATCGTGTTGGATTTTGAGTTGTGTTGCTTGTTAACATCTCATATTCTCATATCTTCGAAGCCTGCAGAATAAAACAAAGAGAAAAGGCATTAACAAGTTATCAAAATGCATATTATTCAAAAGTAAACAAATGTTGATATATACCTTCAATTGGTAAACATACAAGTTTGATATCCATAGTTGTCATTTTGGTTTAATGCGTGATATTGGCACGGCTCAATCGAACAAAACCGTTCTCCATAAACTAAGAACACGATTATTTGATTGAACCGCACTAATATCTCGCGTTACCTCGATACCAAAACAAATTTCAACCAACTATTATCTTTAGCTAACTCCAAAAAAAGCAAATAGTAACATCAACAATTTAATCAAAATACATATACAAAAAATGATTTGAACGCTACAATATAAATTACCCGTGAGAACCATCGGATCCTTGCTAAACTCATGCAATATTATGATTTAAGAGATGTCAAAAACCAAAGTAAGAATTATAAGAATGAAAAGAGACAGTAGAAAGTGGCTATTTGCAACGTTTAGGGTTATGTAAAGTGAAGGAGAAGATATAAATATGAAGATGGTTGAAGAAGAGAGGCAAGGTTAAAGAGACCAGCATTAAATTAGACCAACAACCCCATACCAAAAAAGGAGGTTGGTTTATTAAATTTATATTGCAACATTATTTTTTTAATCATTTATTTTTATAATCTCACATGAAATTTCAAGAAAAAAAAAAATTTGTATAAACTAAATATAGTTCAAAATACAAATTTTTAACTATCTATACGATTTTTTTTCTTATTATTATACTCTTTAACCATGAGATTCCGAAAATGAACATGCCTATTGGTAACTAACTCACTTTTGTCTTTATATTTTATGGTTTTTGTATATTGGTTAATAAAAGGAACAAGGTTCCCACAAGCTTTAAATTTTGTATTGATGAGGTTTGTAAGAGAAAGCAAGGCATGTTGGTGGGGTTGTGTCACTCCCAATATACATTTGAATTTCGAAATTAATATGGCTCATCTTTCCAAATATTCTTCCTTCTCTATTTATTGTTTTTTTTGTTAAGTTCCTATCATTTATTTAATAGGAACCTTAAAATGTTAAAATTTGTTTTATTTAGTATATACATATGGAAAACATATATATATATATATCTATAATCTTTAAATCATATCCTAGTCTTTTTCTTATTTGCAAAGAATTGCAAGCGGAATTTTGTAGGTTGGAAATATACATATATAAGATCGATTTATACATTATAAACTCCAAAATACCATTATAAAAGAATTAACAAATAATATAGTGGAGTAATATATAGATTGATATATATTAAATGGAACATAAAATAAAATAAAAAACATAAGAACAGTTTTTATTTATTTATGAAGAAGTAGACTCTTTCTTCTTCCTCTGCACAAGATTCTTCATCCAATTGACACCAATAAATGCACCAATCTTACCTTTGGTCTTCCCGTTCTTCTTTCCGGCGATGTCTTTTTTGTCGTCGTTCGTTGTCTCCTCCGTCGTCATCACCCCAATTCCTCCAGTCCCCCATTGATCCGCCCAACTTGGTGCTTCACTCGCCATATTCTATAACTATTCCAATATCTTATATGCCTATTAACAAATCTTAACCAAAGTCAAATCATCTATGAATTTTAAGCATAACAAAACATAACATACCTCGGATTCTAAGAGCTAGCTCTTCTTCGTAGAGGGAAGAAATGATTTTTGATGAGCAAAATATGTGGAAACTAATAGTGGATGGGTTGTCAAATTTTTTGTTTTTAGGTTAGTAATAAGTATATTATATATTTATGTTGTCGTCTTATAATCCAAAGTTTTTTTTTGGATATAAAAATGTTTAAATATGATTATGTGGGTTGTCATGGAATGGACTTGCCAACTCAAGTTAGTTCATTTCCAACTTGTAAAGCAAAACGTTGTTTTTGGAATCTTTCAAGTTTACTTAAACGCATAAGAAACCGACAATGATCTAAAACACATAACTCCCTGTCGTAATAGTTTTATTTATTTATTTTATGTTCTTCAGATTTCTTCTAGTATAATTTTACTTCTAAGTTTACTTAATCTTATTAGAGTATAATATTATTTTAATTGGTACAAATTGGTATTATATATCTCCTTGTAACATTTAACACTTCATCGTACCTAATTCACCTAGAATATATAATCTGACAAGTAACATCTCGAGTCTAAATTGATTAGAACTTTAGATCTACGAGTTCACAAGTTACAACAACAAATTAAGTAACGTCTAAAATGTTTTTTAACGATATAACGCTTTAAACATCGGCCAATTTAAAACATTAATTATTTTCTCCCGAATTTTACTTTTGCACATCCACACACTAGAGTGCCCATATTACCTGATTCATCTGAGTTGCTTGCCCATTTATACCCAATCGGTATTTCAAATGGATCCACAGTTTGTTCCTCCTCCTCTAGCCACCGTTGTGAACTTTTTCCTGTGGCAGTGATGTTACGTCTTAGCCAAGATGGTGTTGAAAACGATGATGACCTTGAAGTTGACTTCTTTATGTCTGATTTTTTCTCTAGGTCCACGTCGGATTGATCTTCGACTCCAGTGAAGAGGTGGCTCGGACTTGAGATTGGTGTGTAGAACTGATCCACTGGTCGGAGAGCCACGAACTTGGTGAATGTAATTACTACTTTCACCGTCGGTATCACCGGTATAGACAGCTGGTAAAAAATTAGAGTGTTTAATTTGGTAGACCGGTTTAATCGAATAGAAAATTTGATGTGAAAAAGCAAATCGAAACCAGTTTTGAATTTTGATTATTTTGGCTATTTTTGCAATGAATTAACAAATAACAGACTAAAACCATGAAAATTGTATCCTGCAGTAGATGAATTTTACTTAAAATTTAAACCGAAACTAAAACTAAATCATACCGAACCAAATAAAGTGAGATTTTTATTGATAGAATCCAGAGTGTGGTTGCCACATCATCGCTGACTCTAAACATTCAGCTAATGTTATCACGACACGTCAGATATATATTTTATGGTTCATGATACTTAACGATCATGCAGACGCTTATACTTGAAGAAACATAAGAGTAACAACTATATGAAACAAGAAACAAAATTAACGAGTGATTTCAAAGAGTGTATTTTGTTACCTTGACCGGAAAAGTTCCCGGTAGGAACTTGGTGGTAAGAAGCTCCCGCATTCGCCGAACAGCTTTGACATTGTTAGCTAAAATATCAAGTAACGGAAGCAGCTCCTCTGTCTTCAAAGGAAACTCATTCGTTAACCAAACCGAAGGACTCAAACTCTTTACATACTCCTTTTCTTTGACCTTCGGCACAGAAGACACCGGAACCGCCGCTTCCGGTAAAGAAACTGACCTTCTCCTCTGTGACGGCGGATCCTCGACGTTGAAACTACTCTGCTGCCTCCGTAATGACTCTGAAATACTCCGAGGACTCTCCTCCGAAATCTCAGTTGATTCTCCTCCAGTTACGACTTTTCTCAATTTGTAACTGAAACTAACGTTTTCGATATCGTAACCTTTGGCTTTCCATTCTCCAACAGTTTCAATCTTCTCTTGCCGTCGCCAATTCATCATCTCAACGAGCTTTGCTTCAGTAACATCCATTCCCGGACGGTGTAAGATAGATTGAGCGCAATAGGCATCAATATCATCGTCACTAATCGGATCTTTAGCGTTTTCGAAAGCGTTTAAGATGGTTTTATCGTCTCTGTTCAACACAAGTAACGTACCAGGAGACACGTCAAGAAACTCGTCTCCGTCACTGAGGAAGAGAAAGCTTTGATTAGCGCGACGGATTTTGAATTTATCGAATCCAGCTAATGAAGTATCGGCACGTAAATCTCCGCCACGTTTCCAGATCTTGTAAGTATCAGAAGGAGCGATTTTTCCGACGAATGGAATCACGGAGCTTTCGAAGTGGAACGAAATCTCCATGTAGAAATCTCTCATGCGGCGGAGGACGGCGATCAGTTGCGGTAGTCTTCGTCTCCATTTGCACCACGCTAAACGATGGCCTTGTCGGATAATCATCTCCGTTATCTCAGTGTTCCGACGACACAGAGCCTCGTGCAATGAATTCCAACCAGCGGCGTTCTGGAGAGAGATATCGGCGCCAGCGGAAGCAAGCGTCTTCACTGCGAAAACGTCGCCGATACGTACCGCTAAATGGAGAGGTGTTTCACGGAAAGGAACGTCACGACGGTCGAGAACGACAGAGATCTGTTCCGCTACTCGTTCTTGGCTCACTGAGTCCGACTCCGTGTGGATTTGTTCGGGGTCTATTAGTTTAGGTAAGGACGAAACCAAGCGAGTCAAACCAGACTGATCTCCTAAAACGACAGCGTAATGGACGGGACTATGAGCATAATCCTCTATAGTAGTGGCCGGAATATTTACCGGCGATGATTTGGCCATATTTTTCCCCAGGACTGTTATTCAAAGGAGAGTTGAATAACTCTTTAATTAGCAGAAAACATATGTTTCGTTCTTTATAAAGCTTATGAAAACGGTCAACAAATATACAATTATGGAAATGTTTTAACATTAGCCTTTTTGTTGACTCTATCTTATTCAACCCTTTTAATTTCATTATGCCTTTTTAATTAATTGTTATTCTTTTTTATGGATCTTTTTTTATATTGGTTTTGAAACCTTCCGGATAAATGAGAGGCTCCAGGACTTAGCTCTGTTTTTACTATTGCCTTGGTTGGGTTCGTTTTTCAGTTCGTGTCCAAACCTGACCCTTTTGAGTTTTGACTCTTGCTTTGTCAATCAGCCTCTATCCACGCCTGAACCCGTAAAAATTCGTCCTTTTGGTTATTTGAACGGAGAAAAAAAATCCAGAAAGCTTTGAGCTCCGGTAATGGCGGGTATAGCAATTTCACCTCCTCTTGGTCTCTCCTTCTCCTCTCGAACTCGAAACCTTAAACCCACTTCGTATCTAACTCACAATCAAAGGTAACGCCTTTTTATAAAAACTCAATCACACGATGTACAATAAGTTTGTGCTTTCAATTCAATCATGAATTCGATTCTATGTAAAATTTCTTAATATGATGACCTTAAAATTTCTCTTTTTGTTTGGTTGGTTTGATTTTATGTAGAAATCCTACAAAACGTATAGTTTCAGCACTTCCAAGTCCATATGGAGATTCTCTGAAAGCTGGTAACTTTAAAACCCTTTCGAAGTGGGATTTAAGATACTGGAATCTAGCTGAGTTGTTTGATGCTGAAGAAGTCTTGTTTTAATTGATTTGTGTATGATATTTATGTTGTGTTTGATGATTTCAGGACTATCGAGTAATGTTTCTGGGTCCCCAATAAAGAGTAACAACAAGGACCTTCCTAGTATTGATCCAAGGTCATCTCTATCTCTATTCTCACCATTACAAATTGTTACAGCTCACTGCCTTTTCCTTTCTACTTCACTCTCAAGTCTTAGCTGGATTGATTATTAGAGTTCTTAGTACTAATATCAACCGAAGAACTACATAGTGTATCTATCAGTCATCTTAAGATAATACATGCCTACCATAGAATGTGTTTTAACCACTTTTGTTTATGTGTTCTAATGTTTAGATTTGGAGTGATAGAGGCGAAAAAGGGAAACCCGCCTGTAATGCCTTCAGTGATGACTCCTGGAGGACCGTTGGATCTTTCTTCTGTATTATTCCGCAACCGCATAATCTTCATTGGACAACCAATTAACGCACAGGTTGCTCAACGAGTCATCTCTCAGCTTGTAACCCTTGCATCTATTGATGATAAGTCCGACATCTTGGTTAGCAGAAAACTTTCCTTGTCCCAAGTCAGTTTTTAATAAAAGTCAAATCTCATACTTACTTACAAGTAATCTCTGTTTCAGATTTACTTAAATTGTCCTGGTGGAAGTACCTACTCAGTCCTAGCAATTTATGACTGTATGTCTTGGGTAAGTATCTTCCCTCCCATAGTAATGTTTCATCACTTGGAATCTGTGGTTTGTTAACCTATTGAACTTGCTTGGATATGATGTGTAGATAAAGCCTAAAGTTGGAACAGTAGCATTTGGAGTAGCTGCAAGCCAAGGAGCACTTCTTCTTGCTGGAGGTGAAAAAGGAATGCGCTATGCAATGCCAAATACTCGTGTCATGATACATCAACCACAAACTGGATGTGGAGTATGACTCTTGTATTCTCCTTGTTAATACCATTGTAGTTTGGAATTCGTATGAACTTAACTGATTTTGTGATAACATATGTTTACAGGGACATGTAGAGGATGTGAGGAGACAGGTTAATGAAGCTATTGAAGCCAGACAAGTAAGTCTTTCTTTCTCTTTATTCTCAGTGCTATAAGAACATATGGAAGAAGATCGAGTCTTTGGGATCTTTAATCTGATTGAAGTATTTGGTTGTGTCTATTTTCAGAAAATTGATAGGATGTATGCAGCTTTTACTGGACAACCTCTAGAGAAAGTGCAGCAATACACTGAAAGAGATCGTTTCTTATCTGCGTCTGAGGTAATTTGCATGAGCCATGGCTCACTAGTGGTAGTTGAGACTTGAGAGGTCTCACTTCAAAACTCACTGTTCCTCCTGATCCATACCAATGATCTTTCCCGGTTATATTGTTTTTTATGTAGGCGCTTGAGTTTGGACTCATCGATGGTCTATTGGAAACAGAATACTGAAACAGCATTAAGCACAATGCACAGAGAGCTCATCGCAAAATGTTCCAAGTTTTCAATTTCACTTGAATATGAACAGTTGTAACTGACTTTTTGTGCATTAACCAGTTTGGTTTTCATGGTTTTAACTTTTAACAGTCTTCTAAACTGCTTTTTAGGCTCTGAAAAAAATCTGAAATCTTAGATTCTTGACTTTAAAACTATAACTAATCATATCAGAACTATGAGCAAAACCGGATTGATTAGGTTCGGCTTGTTACTATTCAGTTGAGTACTTAAATACTATACAAATAGGCAACACATTGAATCACTAGATCTCCAATTACACCTCTCGTTTACAATTCACAACAGATAAGTATGTGAATCACAAACCAAAAATTGATCTCTCATAACTCTGCTCTCTCCTTTAAGTTCCTGTCAAGAATAACCAAAAACATCACAGTTAAACAACAGAATATAACTTATGGGTGACTCAATCCAAGTCAAAAGGAGAAATTTTGAGCAAAGATAGAGGTTCAAACACTAACCATAGTTTTGGTGTACACCTGTGAACTTGTGAATTGCTTTCAAAAGGGAACCATATCTCATATACTTCAAAGGTCCCATATGTCTGTCAACAATCAAATACCAAGAAAAGACAAACTCTATGAGATTTAGGTTTAAAGATTTAAGAGAAAAAGAGCGAAAAGCACGTACACTATCTCAGTGTATCGAAGTCTCCAAGCAGGGAAACCAAGGTGGCTCCTTACAGGTCCATAAACAAGTAACAGATCAGGCACATGTCCATTATCACCTGCCAGAGTTTAGATCATCAGATTCTTGAAAAGAAACTTTAATAATGACTTAGGAGAATCAAATACTAACCAACAACTCTTAATGCTTCGTTCAGATGAGACTCTGTAAAAAAGTTATCCCCTTTATCGTTCTCCGGAGGATTGGACTTCAAGTATCTTTGAAAAAGTATGTTTGCTGCTTTTATAACAGCTTCTTTGTTGTCTGAAGATGAAACAAATTCTATTCCAATGCTCTTTTCATCAGGCAACGGATCCTTTTCGCCATTCTCCTGAGAAAGAACAACAACAACAACACAACTAAATTGAAGTTGACATTCATGAGCTAGAGAAGCTAAAGATTCGAGAAAAGAAGCAAACTAAATGAAAGCTATGAGATTATATTATACCTCTAATAAGAATGAGCCTGGAACAGTTGCAAGGAACAAATCTTTGGATTTCTTTAATAAACCTAGAGAAGCCAACTTAAGCAATCATATGTGTATGAACAAACCAAACAACAGAGATAACTAGCTAAAAGCATTTACCTTCTGAGTCAAATAAACCAACTTGTTTTACCCCAATGGTTGTTAACCATTGCAAAAGCTCAATAACATCACAAACATCTCGAGCTTCTGTGATCTCCACAGCAATAGCTAGAAACCGTAGTTTCTCAATGTCGATGGAACTGTATCTTTCATTCAATCCTAATGATATGGTATAGCTTTCGATTGCCTCAAAGATGCCACAAACAATGTGCCATAAGCTCACAATAATGTGTATGAAACGCCATAGCAAATCCAGAACACAATAACTAACCTGTGGGAAAACATTACACAGCCACACAATAACTAACCTGGGAATCCAAGCCCTCAGGTGCATCATTGGTTCATACAAATCCAGATCTCTGAAAAATTCAGGAAACGAAAACAAAATTACAGAAGAACACACAACATAATCGTCAAATTAGAGTATAAAAAGAAACAGAATTAAAATAAAATAAAACAGATCGAAGGAGAATATAGACGAACACAAGAAGTTACTGTCTCCGTAAATAACAAAGGTGGTTTGCAACGTGTGTTAGGGATGTTTCCAATACCAAATCGAACTATCCTAAGACATAAAGCTTTTTTTGTTTCGGAAACGGAAGCAAAAAAAAAAGGCAAGAACTTTGAGAGACGATGTGAGAAAGAGACACACTTTCTAAGTCCTTATTAGCCTATTGATCAAACCCAGAATT
Organism: Leavenworthia alabamica; assembly: GCA_000411055.1. NCBI lineage: Eukaryota > Viridiplantae > Streptophyta > Magnoliopsida > Brassicales > Brassicaceae > Leavenworthia > Leavenworthia alabamica. The sequence continues at coordinate 23,801 of KE157111.1, forward strand.
ATACTTTTGGTTAAGAACTTAACAAATAATAATCTGAGAGTCTGTGACGTCTGGGGCTCAAAGTCTTATAAAGTTAAGTGTTTTCTAACTTTTTCTTGTCATGTTTTTCTTGTGAATGACATTTTCTGTTGCGTATATCATATGATTTTGCTGTGTGAAGAAGTAGAGCTCTCAATATTATACAAGTTTTTAAAACTCAATTCAAAACCTGAAGCAGACAGATTAACCAAGAGAAAAAAAAACATCACTGAACAAGATCAAAATAACTACTTTTTAGTGAACACTCTTCGGCTACTAGCTACTCAATAGAATCAAACTCAGTAGAGGAATGCAAGGAGGCAGGAGCTACACCAGAGCCACGTTGAAGCTCAAGAACAAGTGATCGAACCGTTCTACTCATCTGTTCAAGCCTTACTGCACTAATGGGTGGGAGACTAGTGGCAGCAGCACCAGTACTTACTGATGCAGAAGTTAAACCAGTAGCCTCATCAACTAAACACTCAGATCCAATTCTCTGCTTCACTGACTCAACAAACTCCTCAGCTTGATCACAAGCTACACGGAATAGTTCCCATTTATCCTTGAAATTCTCCAATGCAGTATCAGTAAGGGAAGATTTTTGCCCTCCTTCACTCTCTTTAGACTCAAGAACATTAGCAGAGGCAAGAACAAACTTCTCATAAGCTTTATTCAATGAGTCTACAATATTATCCATTTGATTCTCTTCCCTTTTCAAAATCAATATGAGATGTTTTTCAAGTTAAATAAGAAGAATCAAGCAAGAGCCTAGCTAAACCCTAAAATCCTAAAAATCATGAATAAGATAAATCAAAATCTCAGGAAGACATAAACAAAAGATGCTAATTTTATAATCCAAATCCAAACTACAGAAACGAAACCGCCGGAGAGAAAAGAAAAATCAGAGAAGAGAGGAAGACGAGAAAGTTACCGGAGAGATGTGTTCCAGTTTGATTCTGCTTCTTCCTTCTTCGTATTTTTCCCGTTAAGTCCTTAGATTAAAGCTAAAAACTAAGTTTAATTGATATTTGCATTTTTTGGATTACGACTTTAAATATCCAAAGTCATTTTAATTGATTTTTTTATTAGAAAATATTAGATCTTAAAAAGATCTGGGGAGATTATTTTCTTATAAAATAGATATTAAATATTAATTGTAAATGATTATTCTTAGTAAAAAATTGGGTATATTTCTTTTTACATTTATAAAATTTTGGTTTTGTTTTCAAACATTTATTTTTCCATCATGTAAATTTGACCAACTTTATAGTCAATAGTCATTTACATTTAAAATGCTCAATATTTTGGGAGATTATTTTCCTACAAAATAGATATTAATTGTAAATGTTATGTTTTCAAAATTTAATTTTCCAATAACATTTAATGTAAATCTGAAAAACTTTACAGTCAATAGTCATATCAGTTTTTTTTTACTAAAAGTGTAGATTTAAGACAATATGGAAAGATTTTTTCCTTATATATATAGTTAGTGAAAATACCTATAAAACAGTAATCTCGACAATTAAAAAAAAAATCTGTGAATTTTCAATTAAAAAAAATGGAATCCAAGAGATCGTCTTCTTCATCTCTACTTTTGATAGCCATCATGGTCATGTTCATCATTTCTGGTTAGTCCTCCTCGTTTTTTACAATTCAACAGGTTGATATATTATGTTTTATATGAGATAAAGTTCTAGATTGATAATTATTTATTCAAAATATTCGATCTGATATTACAACATTTTTTTTTTCATTATAAAATTTTAGAATATTCGATGTTGCAATGTAAATGTTTATGTGTAATTGTTAATAAAGGGAAAATATCCCTTAATATAAGTATTGATACTAACATTTTTGTATAAAATAAACTAATAAAACAAATTTGAAAATTTGTGTCTAATACATATATATAATTTTATTTGATGATATAATTCATTTTGTTACACAATATAATTTTACAATTGATGACATGAGTATCTTTGTAACTCATTTGTTATTACAGGACCAAAATCAGTTGATGCAGAATGCAAACACCCGGTTGGACCGTACACAGACTCATGCTTTGATGATTGTGTCTCTGGCAAATATGGATTTAAATATGAATCTGCTTTTTGTGTTCGTAACCCACAAGGAACTTGTATTATATGTTGCTGCGAAAAAATCAATGAATAAATTGTATGATTAATTACAACAAATGATATGTGGTTAACAATAATAATAATAATAAATAAATAAAACATTAGTATTATGTTAAGCTCCGGTTGCGAAAATTTTATAACGCATGTGTCTTTCGTATATTTTTCTTGGTCGAACATTGCATTGTCAAATTACAAAAAGATTACATAATTCATATAAATAATTAAATAACTTCTAACATTTACCCTGATCTTTTTTTTTTCACCACATTTTCTATCCGTAGGCATTCGGTTTATTCGGTTTAAACGGTTTGGTTTTTTCGGTTTGTTCGATTTTCAAAAATTAGTTCCAAAGTAAAACCGAAAAAATATCGGTTTGTTCGGTTTGGTTTTCAGTTTTTTCGGTTTGTTCGGTTTGGTTTTGGGTAAAAAAAATATTTCCGAATTCACCAATCCGATTAACCCAAATAAACCGAATAAATCTGAAAATTAACCTTTCGGTTTGGTTTATTCAGTTTAATTTACACCGAATAAACTGAATAAACCGA
>KE157112.1:17896-28416 GCA_000411055.1 Leavenworthia alabamica
ATAAAAATATTAATTATATTTATATAAAATATAATTTTTATATTTATATAAAGTATAATTTTTATATTTGGTACTTCTATATATTTTTGGATATTTTCGAGTATTTCAATTATAGTTCGGATATTTAAGTATATTTTAGTTTTTTTTTGGTATTTTGATTCTTTTGATTATGTTGATTACAAATTTATATAGTTAAATTTAGGATATTTAGGATTTTTTTAGGTATGTTGATTCTTTTGGTTACTTTGATTACGAATTTATATAGTCAAATTTAGGATATTTTAAAAATTTTAGGTATTTTTGCTTATTTGGTTATTTATATATACAAAATATAGAAACCAAAATGAATCCGAATAACTTTTTAAAATATTTTCAAATTTTCATTAAATACATGGAAGCATGAAACCGAACCGAATAAGTATCGAACCGAACCGGAATCAATTTTTCTAAAATACCCGAATGATTCGTATATGCCTAGAACCGAAAAATCGAACTGAATACCCGAAATCCCAGAACTAATATGTAGGTATTACTGGTAACTAAGATTACCCCTATGTGGCAAATTTGTAAATATATAGTGCTTATAAGGGCATTTTACTTTTGTTTATAAAAAGTCATAAATAAGACTTCTCGGGAAAATCTACGTATTTAAATATACACATCGGTTTTGGTTTCCTCTTTCTTCGATAAATCTTAAGAAAAAAGAAACTGTCAGCTGAATTAGTCAATTGAATTGTCTTCGATCAAAACATATTTTTTTTATATGGAGACGCCGAGGTCCGTTGGCGAAGCATCGACGACTAATTTCGTGGCGGCGCGGCCATCGGCAAAGACTGATACAGTGACGATGAAAGGTTGTGGTTTAGCTAACCTTGCTTTGAATGGTATAAACAGAGAAGAGCTTCGTCAGAGACTAATGATGCCTGAGTATCTCCGTCTTGCTATGAGAGATTGCATTAAACGAAAAGATTCAACTACAGTTCCTGATCATTTACTACTTCCTGGTGACGACGCCACCGCGGATTTGGCACCTTATACACCAATGGTTGTGTTCATTAATCCAAAAAGTGGAGGTCGTCATGGACCTGTTCTTAAAGAGAGGCTTCAACAATTAATGAGTGAAGAACAAGTAAGTTTTTCAATATAACTCAATAAGTGTTTGTACATGGTCTGTGTCTCTGTGAACTCATGTTGGTTCTGTAATGATTATAGGTATTTGATCTTACAGAAGTGAAGCCTCATGAATTTGTAAGGTATGGTTTAGTGTGTTTAGAGATAGTTGCTGCAAAAGGAGATGAATGTGCAAGAGTATGTAGAGAGAAGATGCGTATTATGGTTAGTTAATACTTAGTATTATATATATAGAATTGGAATTTGATTTGTTAAGTTTAGTGATGATGATGATGATGATGATTAGGTAGCTGGTGGTGATGGTACAGTTGGTTGGGTTCTTGGATGTTTAGGTGAGCTTCATAAAGATGGTAAATCACATGTTCCTCCTGTTGGAGTTATACCTCTTGGTACAGGAAATGATCTCTCCAGGAGTTTTAATTGGGGTGGTTCATTTCCATTTGCTTGGAGATCTGCTATGAAAAGAACATTACATCGAGCAACTTTGGGTTCCGTTGCTCGATTAGATAGTTGGAAGATTGTAGTGTCAATGCCATCTGGAGAAGTAGTTGATCCTCCTTATTCTTTAAAGCCTACAACAGAGGAAACTGCACTTGATCAGGCTTTGGATGGTCAAGGAGATGATGATGATGATATGCCTCTTAAAGCAAAGTCATATGAAGGAGTGTTCTATAATTACTTTAGCATAGGTATGGATGCTCAAGTTGCATATGGTTTTCATCATCTTCGTAATGAGAAACCGTATTTAGCTCAAGGTCCTGTTACAAATAAGATTATATATTCAAGTTATAGTTGCACTCAGGGTTGGTTTTGCACGCCTTGTGTCAGTAATCCAGGTCTAAGGTTAGTATTTATAGTGAAGAGAGTAAAAGCCTTTTTTTTTACATGTTTTGATAAGATGACTTTGCAGGGGACTAAGAAACATAATGAAGATACACATTAAAAAAGTAGATTGCTCTGAATGGGAAGAGGTCTATGTCCCTAAAAGGTTACTACTACACATACACTAATCTTATCATTGGTTCAAAGCTTTACAAAAATGGTTTTACTTTAAATTCTCTATGTTTTGGTTTTGTAGTGTGAGATCGATTGTGGTATTAAATCTTGATAACTATGGAAGTGGAAGACATCCTTGGGGTAATCTCAAACCAAACTATTTAGAGAAGGTAATGTTTAATCCGATTACAGTCATCTTCGGTTTATCTTCAAGCTTTAACCCGATATGTTTTCGGTTTTTCGACAGAGAGGATTCGTGGAGGCACATTGTGATGATGGGTTGATAGAGATTTTTGGGTTAAAGCAAGGTTGGCATGCATCATTTGTAATGGCTCAAATCATATCAGCTAAGCACATTGCTCAGGTAGAGAAAACTCAATGTAGTTTCTCTTAAAAATTCGGTTTAATGTCGGTTTTGATCTTAAAACCGTTTATTATTTCAGGCGGCTTCGGTTAGATTTGAACTAAGAGGAGGTGATTGGAAAAATGCATTCTTGCAAATGGATGGTGAGCCATGGAAACAACCAATGAAGACTGATCATTCAACTTTTGTAGAGATCAAAAAGGTTCCTTTTCAATCATTCATGATCAATGGAGAATGATCAACGAAACCTGTTAAGCATTTAACTGTGTATTTATATTAAAAAGAGATCGTAATTTATGGTGAATTATCATTATTTATCCAAAAAGAAAAACATTTAAACAAAAATATATGTATGATAGACATACATGATGACGAAGATGAATGTGAACCGTTGGATATTGTCTTGGGAAAAAGATGATTGATCAGGACCACACTAAGCAAGAGCTTGGGCGATGATTGATCGATGAGACAATTGTTGTTCGTAGAGGTCACGGAAGATACGGTATTTAGCGTCATGGTACTTCTTAATCTTAGGATCTGATGATGGATGAACCACCTAAAAGTTCATCAAAATGGTTATTACTCGTTAGGGTTTTACTTAAAAAACAATGAAGTTAAGAAAAGTGTATACTTGTCCAGCTGCATTAAGAGCTTTCATGGCATCATGGAGACTAGGGTAGTTCTTGGCAGCAACAGCTCCAAGAATTGCTGCTCCCAACAGCACAGGCTCACTTTCGCGGGGAAGAATGATCGGACAACCTGCCAATAGAGAACCATTTGATTGTAGAAAACATTGAAACAAAAGAGAAGAGTATGGTTAGTTGTTCTATACCAATGATATCAGCATGTTCTTGGATGAACAATGGGTTCTTTGTAAGGCCACCACAAGCAAGCAGTGTATCAATCTAACATCAAATAGATAGTGGTATATATATTAGGTGGGTTTTTTTTCTCTACTGTTTCTTTATGTGTGAAGAAAGGTGAAGAAAACTTACTCTGTGACCATGGCTATTGCAATGCTCGACAATATGGCGTGTACCATAAGCGATTCCTTGTACTGTGGCGAGGTATAAAAGCGCTAATTGCTTCTCGGTTGTGTTAAGGGTCATTCCGAATATAACTCCTTTTGAATTTGGGTCTGCAACTGGAGATCTATAACAAGCTCTGAATTAATAACTCAAATGAGGGAAGACACAGAGTAGGACAGAGCAGTACTTTCTATTTTATTCACCTGTTTCCGTGAAAGTCGGGAAGGATGTGCATATCTGAGGTAAGGGCAGCTATAAATGGAGAATTCGTTTCTTCAGTCATCGTTTTCAAAATTTTGTTGAGCAGTTCAAACACTGAGACTTCTGCAAGAGACCAAGACAATAGCAAGTACAAAGTAAACAAACTATAAGACAACATTACTACTATTCAATCAAATTTTTCACCAAGAGAAGTGAAAAGAGGAAGATTTTATACTCTGGGAAGCAGCACGATTTGCAAGACGAGGAGAAGCAACATGATTCTCGATTACGTGATCAAGTAAAGCTCCAGTGGCACTTTGTCCTCCTTCTGTAAGCCAATACTCCGGAACCATAGCTACAGTAGTTGTATTTTTGAGAAACAGGAGGGAGACTTGATATATATAAGTGAAAGGATAGAGACTAAATGCGTATGTACCTGACCAGAACGGCCCCCACACACCGGGGATAAACAGCTTTTCACGGGAAACAGCCATATGGCAAGTTGATGTGCCACATACTAAGACCATTCGAGAGCATAAGGTATCCACATCTGACTCTATAATGCAAATACTTAGAGATCAATATATATCACATTACTAAGCTAAACTGTAATAGTAAGAGATACCTTTCGTCAGAGATTCTGAATCTAATTTACTTTCCATGACCCCAACACCACCGGCATGAGCATCAATAAGTGAAGTCCCGACAGGAGTTCCAGCCAATAGACCCAGTTCCTACGAGTTGTGAAAAACGATAGGCTTGAAAGGAAATATGTAAAAAAGTGAATATATAGACCTAAGAAGTATGCATGCTCTAAGGCCACAGAATAAATAGAGTGCTTGCTCTTGTAAGTTGTATCCAAAGACCTCTATTTTCGTAATCTGAAGTGGTTTTTCAGTAAATAACTTGCCTTTGCAGCTGCAGCAGTTAGACCATTGCCCAGTGGATGTCCAGGAAAAGCCACACTTCGTCCTAATTAACAATAGTAAAAACAACGTTACAAGGTAAATATAGATGTTTATAGTTTCTTTACTAAAGTTTTCTAACAACTAAAGAAAGCAAAAAAATATGCATACCAATCTTAGAGTGGTGCCCATCTACTAAATCGCCTAAGCCAATCTCTTCCCAGAACTCATCATCCCACCCACAAGCTTCCATATCACGAGAAACCTTTTCACTCATTTGATGCATATGTGCATGACCAAGATACGTCCATTTACATACTGTGGTGCACAAACTACGTGTATCATCTCCAGTAGCTCTAGGAAAAAACAAAAGGAATCAGAGGATGCAAAGAAATTTCTTAAATGAACCAGAAGGTAAAGAGCAAAAGGCCTGTGGCACCTATAAGACAGCCAATCACTCAAATCCATCCACTTAAACACCATTGACCAAGACTCCTTCAGATTTTCTTTCACCCATAGAAGCTGCAAAAGGAGAATTCCTTTTTTTGTCAAGCTCAGACAAGCAGGAAGCAATCACATCTAGTACCCTTAAGAAACTTATACCTACTTTTGGTGGCTCCATTTCTGGAGAAACACCGCCACCACAGTACTGGAGGACTGGAGAATTATATGAATTGATCCTCTCTGCCTGTTTTACAGCTCTATGGTCCATCCATACAATAATGTTTCGTCTTGAATCACCACTCCAAGACACTGTGACAGGAGACCCCTCAGCATCGACCGCCACTGAAAAAAGACAACGTTACTATTATAAGTCTCTCTTCTTAAACATAACCACAAAGGGTTCTATGCAGATGTTACAAACCGAGAGAGCAAGTGGCAGCAAAGCCTATTCCTTTAACTTCTACATCTGAAACATTTGCAAGAGAGCAAGCGGATTTCACAGCTGCACAAACTGCGTGCCAGATATCGGTTGAAGATTGCTGTTCCAATAAATTTACGAATCTCGGTTAATCTCAGAACTTAGTAGCATCTGAAATCAAAGCTCTCTAATCCAAATAAGTACCTCAACACAGTCCCCATCCTTCCAAATTTGAATTGGACTACTAGCAGAGCCTAGAAGCTTTCCATGTTCATCAAACAAACCTGCATCATGAAAAGATTCATAATGCCTTGAACTATATACTAACTACTGAACTAAAAAAATTCAAATTCAACAACATGAAGAGATTCATAATCCAACAATGATGTTAAACTAAATCTCTCGCGATTTGAAATCAATATCTCACACAGAAGAAGAATATAAATGTGAAACGTTAACAAATTATACGTCGGAGAGATCATGGCACGGTAACCGGAGCTATTCAAGTGAGTTGTTCCGGTACAATAGAGGTTCGATCTCAACAAAAATAAGAATCGAATCGGAAACAAGTCAATTAAGCATCATTCGAACGCATCTAAGAACCATACAAATTTTCAAAAATTAACGAACGATAAAGGATCATCGGGAAAAGGAGAAAGGGATCACCGGCACGTGCGCTTCTAGTCCCAACGTCAATACCGAGAAAAACAGAGCGAGACGGAAATGAATTTAACTCAGCGGTGGTCATCTCAACGGCGACGGAAGCGATGATGATGACTTGGCTCACTTCCTTTATCTACTTATATTTTTCTTTTTACTTGTGAAGATCATATGAAACAATATAAATAAAAGGCATAATAGCTATTTAACAGTTTTGTATTTTAAATGCAAAGTTTTATAATTTTTTTTATCTATGCAACAAAATAACAATTAAAAAATGTTTAAGGTTAAATATATTTTATTTTTTGGATGATCACCATAGATAATATAAAAAAGATATGAAACCATATATCTACTACCTATTATTTCAAAAATTCTCACTAACAAATAATCATATATTGTTATGGTATATTATTATATTATCATATATTTTTAATATTTATATTAAATTATTAGAAAAATAATTAGATAATTTATTATTTGGTACATATATCACTCAACAATATTTTTATATATTCTACCTACATCATGTATATCATCAATAATAATAATATTTTTATATTATAAACTCTTAACTATATATCAATCATATATTTCATCTCTTATTTCTCTTTTTCATATATTTCATCATATATATACTTTTTCTTCCTATCAACTATAAATTCATATTAAAATAAATCTATTTCTACTAATTGACAAGTAATAAAAAAAAAACTGACACCTTCTAATTTTGACACGTTATCTTTTGTATACGTGTCATTTTTATAAATTTTCTATTTTAATTTTTTAAAATAATTTTATTTCAAAAATTAAACAACTATTTTAAAAATTTATTTNAATGATAACGTTCTTATAAGAACAAAAATACATAAATAAAAAAAATTAGTATCAATATATGTTTATCTATGTTTTATCAAAAATGTTAAAATCAAATCTGTAATTAAATATATCTATTAATTTTAAAAAAATATAATATATCAAAAAAAATTTTAAAAATATCATTAGATATTTTAGATAAAAAAATACAAATAAAATTAACTTTTTGATATCAAATTATTTAAACTAAATGTTATATTGTTGACAAATATTTTTTTAAAATATTTTTTATATTACAAATATTAGCATTAATTATTTAAAATTTTAAATATTTTCCGTGCTTGTGCACGGACTCAATACTAGTATGTTTACTAATCTATATATATATAACAAATCTAACTCTTAAACCAATTAATCCGATTTTCAATATATTAAAAGAATTCGATTCTCAAATCATATTTAATTTTAGATTTAGTTTCATAAACTATATCCGCAATGTTCAGTTTAACTATCTTAAAATATCATCAATTATTATTTGTTGTTTTTACTTTATGATATTATTTTTTATTTATGATATAATATTTTTCTACTATTCGGATCGCAATCTAGTAAAAAATTATTTACCTAACAATATATAATGCATTTAAATTTATTAAAACATACAACATTTTAATATTCTTTTATCAAATATTAGTTGGTGCCAGTTTCATATTTATGTTTACAACTGCTCAATATAATGTTTAATAAACTAGTTTAAAATTTAAAAAGATAACGAAGTTAAGAGGGCAGTTAAGAACTCAAAACATTAAATCTAACAGAATAATAAACTCCAATTTGTAACTGAAGTATGTGTTACTGACATACTTCTGAACTAGGGCGGTGGTGTCCTCGAAACTCGAAACCGTGTTGATATATCAAAACATTGGAACCACTCAGTTTTGTACATATGTCCAAAATTTATTTCGGTTCAATAAAAAAAAAAAAATTCATATTTTAATTGGATTCGCTAAGCAACAGCAAACAACGAATCAAATAATATAACATATAGTATTATTACAAAGCGGTGAATGTGTTCCAACTAGACAAAAGCACATGCACCATAAATGATCAAACCCATCTCACCATTCCTATTGCGTCTATATAAACCAGTCTCACTCGCCTTTATCTTCCATCCAACAATATACATCTGAGATATCAACATGAAGTCTTTTGTGTTCTTGATTCTCTTTGTAGCAGCACAATCTGTGAGTGTTTATGCAGGTAGCTTCCACAAAGACGTTAAGATACATTGGGGTGATGGTCGTGGCAAGATTCATGATAATGAAGGGAAACTTCTTTCTCTCTCGCTAGACAAAACCTCTGGTTCAGGTTTCCAATCCAATCAAGAGTTTCTTTATGGTAAAGCTGAGGTTCAAATGAAGCTTGTCCCTGGTAACTCTGCTGGAACAGTCACAACATTCTATGTACGTAACATGTTATTTCCAAAGCATTATATTATATTTCTTGTTATATTGAATACACTGTGATGATGATGACTTTTGTGTAGCTTAAATCTCCGGGAACTACATGGGATGAGATAGATTTCGAGTTCTTGGGAAACATAAGTGGTCATCCATATACACTGCATACTAATGTATACACACAAGGCTCTGGAGACAAAGAACAACAGTTTCATCTTTGGTTTGACCCAACAGCTAACTTTCACACTTATTGTATCACATGGAACCCACAAAGAATAATGTAAGTGTAGCCTTTGATCCAAGCTTCAATACTTTATAATATATGGTTTACTTAAGCTTATATTATAACATATATATTTTTCTATTTTCAGCTTTACAGTTGATGGTATACCTATAAGAGAGTTCATGAATGCGGAGTCACGAGGAGTCCCATTCCCAAAGAACCAACCAATGAGACTCTACGCAAGTCTTTGGGAAGCTGAGCATTGGGCTACAAGAGGAGGTTTAGAGAAAACTGATTGGTCAAAAGCTCCTTTCACTGCTTTCTATAGAAACTATAATGTGGAAGGATGTGTATGGGCTAATGGAAGATCATCTTGTCCAGTGAATGCTCCATGGTTTACTCAAAAAGTTGATGTGAATGGACACAGAAGAATGAAATGGGCACAGAAGAAGTATATGGTCTATAATTATTGTGCTGATAAAAAAAGATTTCCTCGAGGTGTTCCTCCAGAGTGTAGCTAAATTATTGATTCTTTGTGATTCAAAATGGTTCTTATATGTTATTTATCATTTATCATTTATTTGTTATGTATATTTGTGGTGTTTGTGTGAGATTTTTAATAAGAATTATTAATGAGTTTTTGCTTTTTAATAAACTTAATTAGCTCCACCTGATTTTTAAAATTTGTATATTATGAAAAATGCTCGTAACGTTATTATGTGCGTACAAAATTTATGATTGTGGCGAACATTTATATATGTGACATATATTTATCCTAAAATTCTTAAATACACTCCACTTAAAAATGGAAAAAAAAACAGCATACATGATATAAATGATATCTTAACTATATTATATGATAGCATACCTGGACCAGTATTATCAACTTCATATCAAAATACATGAATACGAATTTTGAAACTATAAATAAAAGATAAAATTGAGTTCCCATACACATTGAGCAATCCTAGGTTCATTAACATGATAGAAAAGTTATTATCACTCCTTCATTTATTGTTACCCATTTCTGTATTTTGAAGTTTTACAAAAATTAGTTGAACTTTAATGATAATTCAACTAACTATCATTGTTTTATTAAGGGTTTTCTGAAAAAAAAAACATTCATTTTTTTTTTGTAAAACTAATCTTCTTACGAAATTTGTGCAAGTCAATCCTACGAACTAAAAAAAACTTGCAATATAACCTACGAGTAAATCGTCGACGTGTCAGCGTTTCGTTCCTTAAAAAAACTGACAGAAATAACAAAACGACGTCGTTTTGATATGAGGGTTAATTTGCAAAAATAAAAAGTTTGATATTTGTTTTGTGCAAAATTAAAAAAAATTGAAATTATAAGTTACTTTTTATTTTAAAACTCTTTAGAAATATTATTTATATCATTTATAAGCACATAAATTATATAAATAATTTTTTTAAAGAGTTTTAAAATAAATATTAACTTTTAATTCATTTTTTTTAATTTTGTGAAAAACAACCATCAAAATTTTTTTTTTACAAATTAATCCTAGTATTAAAACGACATCATTTTGTTGTTTCCATCAATTTTTTTATACAAAAAAATAGTGACACATCGATGATATACGCGTGAACTATATTATAAAATTTATTGAGTTCGTAGAATTTACTTATATAAATTTTGTGTAAAGATTAATTTTACAAAAATTAAAAAAAATGGATTTTTTTTTTGCAAAAAAACCCTTTTATTAATATGTTTTTTTTTGTCGTCCCTTTTATTAATATGTTTTTTTACGTGATTGTGAGTCCAGCAGAAACGAAGCATCGAAACCTCTATGCGGTGGAGAGAGTTTGCCCTAAAGTCAAAAAGTCAAAGCCGCGTTGACAATAATCTCAAC
>KE157112.1:37347-49521 GCA_000411055.1 Leavenworthia alabamica
GATCTGTCACGGATCGTGAGTAATTTGAAACTTGTCGTATTTCCAAATCCAAATAGGGAAGATCCAGGGAAGGCACTTAGGGATTGGGATCTATGGGGACCTTTCTTCTTTATTGTCTTCTTGGGACTTACTCTTTCCTGGTCTGCTTCTGTTAAAAAGGTAAACCTTTTTAGATTGGAACCGTTATGGATGCATAACTCTGTACATTACTTCATTGGCTTTGTGTTTTGTGTGATCAAAATATGAACTTTGAATCTTAGCTTTATCGTGTTTTGTTGATTCTTAGTCTAAGGAATGCATTATTACAAATAACTCTTATGGTGCTTTCTTACTATTCATTCTCCCTTGGCTTACATTAGCTGCATTTGACCTGGAACTGATGTAGCCACATAGCTTAACTGGACTTTAATGGATGGTGTGACTGGTCTCTCATAGAATCCTGACAAGAATTGGTTTATATGTTAGGATTTGTGAACATGTTAGATTAAAACCCGTGAAATCATCGCGCAAAACAATTCCTTTTTGTTCTTTTTGTTGTCTTCGAATGCACTAAGTATAATCATGTATCTGAAAAGTTATGGTATTTTTATCTACTTGAGCTCTGTTTTGATGTTGTTTTTCTCCAGCACTTGAATCCCGAGTTATCTAGATTTGTATCCCTGAAGTAAAAAGCCGCTACATTCTTACATATCTGCTAGAATAAAGAACTCTGCTTTGTATATCTATCTCCATTACATTATGCTCTCATTCTTCTCCTCTGTAATTTCTAGTCAGAAGTATTTGCTGTGGCATTTGCACTACTTGCAGCTGGAGCAGTGATCCTCACACTAAATGTGCTTCTCCTGGTAAACCACTCATTCTAATTCATGTATTATATTACAAAGCCACATACTCATTTCACTTTCAAATCATCACAATACAATTTTTCAGGGAGGACATATAATATTTTTCCAAAGCCTAAGTCTTCTAGGTTACTGTCTATTTCCACTAGACGTTGGAGCAGTGATCTGTATGTTAAAGGACAATGTAATACTCAAAATGATTGTTGTTTGTGTAACTCTAGCATGGAGCTCTTGGGCTGCTTATCCTTTCATGAGTGCTGCTGTGAACCCTAGAAGAAAAGCTCTTGCACTTTACCCAGTCTTCCTTATGTATGTCTCTGTTGGCTTCTTGATCATTGCCATTGATTGATTCGATCTGAAAAAAATGGAAATCAGAGATTATTTCTTTTTGAAATCATGTGGTACACTACAGAGTAGATATAGAATGCTACATATGTGAACTAATCTGAGTTCTAATGAGATCATATGTATAATATATGTTCTGTTAAACCCTTTTTTGTTAAACTCTGATTGACTTTTACTATGTATTGATTTTGCTTTGTGTTGTAAGAAACGTAAGGTTCTGTTCTTTAGTATATACTTTCTCTGCCTCTAATATATTGATGTTTGAGGTACTTTTTTTTCTAAATATATATATATTTTTTTTATTTTAAAATTAGTTGATTAATATATGTAAAGATGAGAAAAAGTAACCAATATAAAAAAAAGTTAAAAAGAGTGAAAAAGAAAAAAAATTCTAAAAATCGGCCGTCTGGGCGCTAGGTGAAGCCATGCCGCCCTGATTTTCATTAATCGATCCGATTAATTGTTATACCGATTTATTACCGATTANGTCATAATATATTAAAGTTATAAATTTATTTAGAATATATAAAATTAAAAACTTAAAAATAATAAAAAAACCTCAAAAAACTAATTCCGATTAATCCCCGTTTAATCTCTGATTTTTTGGCTAGACGTTCCGAATAGCGCCTAGCGGATTTTAAAACATGGATTAATATTGGTTTATTAGATAAAAGGTGTTCGATATGGCCCAATATTGGGAACCACATATAGTCTCAGCCTCGGTTCTCATGAGTGATGGGCCCTTATGGTGAGTAATGGGCCCTTATGCACACCATTGTTGCATCAGTCTCTTTATAAGCAAAGAAAAAAAAGGGTCCAACATAAGTTTAATTCTAGAAGTGTCTGAACGAAAAGAAAGGTGCATGTCAGAGTCTCTAAGATGTAATTTGATCATTACAATTTATCAACTATGAATTTTGAAGCTAAAATAAATGCTAGAAAAGATATATAATTTCATGTCTAAGTCATAAAAACCAACTAGCCCCAGAGAGAAAAGTAAGGTATTAAATTTGTTTCATATCCTTCTCGTGCCTCTTCTCATCATCATTCATTTTGTTCACCTAACCAATTAAATTTTTTTTAAAAATAACATAAATAATAAAAGATTATAATATATATTTTAAATATTTCAAACATAGGAGTTGGAATACTAATTAAATATATTTTATGATTTTATCAAACAAAAAAAAATGTATCCAAACATTTAAATTACAATATCGACATTATTTCACAAAATAAATAAACAATATCGATATTTAACATGCGAAATGACGATCATATCCTTAGCTGTTATAACGGCAAAGCATGTAACCGCGCACAAAACGGTGCCGTTGCAGCCACGCATGTGGGCTCCTTGCAACTTAAAGCATTGAGAAACCTCCAAGAAGAAGAAGACGATGAGGTTGATCGAGATCTACAAGATCTCCGGTTAGCAGGAGATGGAAACATAACCGGTTGATTAGTCCGGCGAGTCTGACGGCTCTTGATATCCTTAAGTTCAATCTCCGGCGGGAACTTAACCATTCCAAACATGATCACATACCATCTTGGTTTTACACTTTTTCCACTTCCAGACGACGCCGTTTCAAGCTTCACAATAGTTTTGGCCGGCGAAATATTCTCCGATGGAGAATTTGCCGTTGTTGGACCACGTGAGAGCTTGCGATAGTTTAAAGAACGACTTGTCCTCATAGGTTCAGCATTGTCACGACATGTCACAGCATGGTTAAGCTTATTGCCTTGTATAGCGGATAAGGACTCAGACCGAGCGCGAACTCGAGGGCTAATGTATTCAGGAGGCGAAAAGAGGGTATTTTGGTAATTTAAAGGGATGAGTTTGCCGCCGAAGATTATGTTATCTGCAGGAGAAACATCATAGGAGGTTGAGGTAAGAAACTCAAAAAGCTCTGGTGAATGTTCACGGTGTTCTTCGGTGGTAGTAGAATTGTGTTTTTCAACGTTGAGGGGAAGATCTTGGAGAGATAGTGCTTCGTCTTTATCTTCTTCTTGACAATGTTGAAATGGTTTTGTGAGTGTAGGGTTTTGGAGATTAGTGGTTTTTGATGTTTCCATGTTTTTTAGTGAAAGAAGAAAAAAGACAATGAAACTATTAAGAGAATAGTTTTTTTTGTCAACATATATATATATATACATGACCTCTTAGAGGGTTAGCTATTTTTACATGACCTTTAAGTGGAAACTATTTTGTTTTAATGGTTAGATTTTTTAAAGTATTTTTCTATACATATATTTGTAGACTTTTACAAAATTCTAGGTTTGACATGTTTCTCACGATTTTTCAAATTATTTTAGGTCAATCTATATATAAGGATTTAGGTCAATATATTTGCTAGTTTTTTCTCGAATATATTTTGATATTTTTATGGCCAATGTGCAAATATCATATTTAGAAACATAAACTAAGAATCTAACATTTGTAGGAAACTAATTTTTTTAGTTTTGATAAAAGTTATCCTGATTTATTTTCCATGATCCAATTTTAGTTTTGGATTAAGAAGAAGTATACAAATTAAAGAAGTGGAAAGTAATCAAAGGAACTTAATTGTCATAGAACAAACTCAACAACATCTTTTTTTTTCAACTTACACCAACTTACTCTGCAAGGCATATGTCATAATTAGGTTACTTATATACATATTGCTTGACCACAAAGTTTGATTTGTTTTCCTTTTTTATAACAATTTCATATGGTGCGATGTTACTATTACCTTAATATGATTACTAGTTCACTTAAAAGTTTTTTTCTGGTTCAAAAAATATATAAAATCATGATGTGTAGCATGCTGAATCTATAGTAAGAAATTAAATAATTATATTTGTTTATTTATAAAGTGACAATGACATACTTTTCACTAGATTGATTCATAGAGGGTGGACACATAACTATGATTTAGATATTTGGGTTATTAGTGGGCCGTAATAGTCTTATAATGGGCCTCATAAGAAACATGACGACGAGGCGCACTTACAGTTGAGAGTTGTGGAATAATATAGCACGAATCTGGAAACCTCATCAAAAACCCTAAGCCGATCGAAGCATAGAAGCACAAAAGGAGCTGCGTAGTTCTTAGTTTCCGCCCATATCTTCGTTCGCTAACACATGGCTGTAAGTTTCGATCTCTTTCTACTTCCTTCACTTATTTAAGCTTTCGATTCTCTATTGTCTTTCTATGTCGAGCTAGAATTGTACTTGTTAAGTAGTATAATGGATTTGCAAAATTTGATGTTATGAGCTCATTTTTGTCGATTTATCTGATTAGAAGTAAATACTTGAGTATATACGAATCAGAATTGATAGGTTTGGTTTTAGCTGATGCGATTACGAATTAGTTAGCCTTGATCATGATTTGTATGAAGCATGAGTAATTGATTTGAGTAATAGTTCTATTGATTGTTTTTGCAGACCATACCAGTAAACCCTAAACCATTCTTGAATAACCTGACCGGGAAGACGGTTATTGTTAAGCTCAAATGGGGAATGGAATACAAAGGTATTATTATCTGGTGGATTTTATGAGCTTGATAATAACCAGAGCATACATTGCTAATAGTTATCTCTGAATCTGTTGTTACTTTCGTAGGTTTCCTCGCCTCTGTTGATTCGTATATGAATTTACAGGTGCGTTTTAAGCTTCTATGGTCAATTCAAGAAATGATAAAAGTTGTATAATATCTTGTCACTGTACTTTTAAACTGAGGTTGATACATTGTTAAAAAACCAGGAAATGCTAAGTAGTTTTACGTCATTGACATTTTCGATACTGTTTTGTAGCTGGGAAACACTGAGGAATATATCGATGGACAATTAACAGGAAACCTTGGTGAGATCTTGATCAGGTAAAAATATTACTTCATTTTTCTTACTGCATTCGTAAGTTTTACTGCTACATTATTGTCTCTTTGAAGATATCGTTCTCACTGAAGTGTCATTAGTTAATAAAACTTAAGAATTGTATTTAACATAAACTTAAGAATCTGTATTCATCATCTTCTCTCTGTTAGCTATAGATTCATTGACTAATAAGTAACAATTAAGTTTGTAATGCTTTGAAATTTTTGGATCCATTGAACTAATTTAATGTGGCTTTGTGCATACAGATGCAACAATGTTTTGTATATCCGAGGTGTGCCAGAAGATGAAGAGCTTGAAGATGCTGATCAAGACTAACCTGTGTTGAGGACGTAGAATTTTCAAGCATGTGTTTGAATCTTGTATTCTATAAGCAATTTAGTTCAGTTCATGAGATTTCAGTAAGCAAGCTGTTTAGTTAATGATACAACGAAACTTCTTGCCGTTTTTTCACATCGGGATGAAATGCATGTCGTTTATGCAATCAAAATGTCTTGTTTAGTTAACGGATACTACTAATATACAGAAAATGAATAAAAGACTAATTTATGAGGTCTAAAGAAACACACAAGCAAAAGAGTAGTTAGAAAGAGGAAAGAAACATGTCATCGTTGTCGTCGTCGTCGTCGTTGTCCATCTACTTATATTGGCACACGTGCGTGCCTATCCACCAGCCACCATACCCTTCGGTCCATTCATCTTCACTTTCCAAACGTATTAAATTAAATATTCTCGACCACTTAAATCACTTCTGAATATACTAGAAGTTTTCCACAAATGGTTTTAATTTCTTAATTCGTCACATCATTATCAATTCATTTGACTCTTACGTGCTCTAAGCACCGCAACATATTTTTATAATGGCATGTTTTGACAAAAAAACAAACATAACTCTCAAACAAAATCTTAAACATTCTTAACTTGTTATATGAATATATTTTAGGAGATAACACAAAAATAGAAGATTGCATAACTGTGTTTTGCTGTTTTAAGTAGTATATTTATTTATATTTCCCGACACCCTCTGTATTTTTATAATAAATATAACACAAATTTATGTTAATATAAGATACACTAATAAGAATGACACAACATTTTAACAAAACTGACTTTTATATATAACATAATTGTTCACAAATACCATATTATGCATTTTTCTGACTTGGGACTATATAACAAAAGTTTAAAAAATAAGACTTGTAAAACTATATGAAAATAAATTTAAAAATGAAGAAAAAAAGAGAAGGTCCATTTCTTCTTTCGATCACAAACTTAATGATCCTCATGATTTGGCAATTTCTGTGCCGTACACAGTGGGTATGTTGAGGCTTCAACAGTTTCTTTACCATACATCTCTCAGATATCTTCCACTCATTTGCAGATTCTTTACAAAACTCTCTGCTTTGGTTGAATCCATTGATCCCTGAGAACAAAACAAAGACAGAGAAATAACACATCAGAGTCAGTATGATTTGTGAGATTAATCTTAACCATATATGTTTTGAGTCTAATATGTACCTGTTCTTGAGCTATTGTATGGAGAGATCTGTGAACATCTCTTGCCATGCCTTTAGCATCACCACAAACATATACATAACCTCCTTGAGAGATCATGTTCCATATATCAGAAGCCTGCATTGCCAAAAAAGCTCAAGAATCTGAATCTGAGTTTACATAAAGAACTAAGTTTTGAGGTATTAAGCTCATACCTTATCCATCATCTTGTGTTGAACATATTCTTTGGTTGGTCCTTCACGAGAAAAGGCGACACTTAACTCTGAGAGTACACCACTCTTATGAAATCTCTGTAGCTCTTCCTCGTAGATGAAATCCTGTAAGTATAAGAGAAGTTGAGAAACTAAACAAGCTGATGATGATGATAGGTACAACAAACTCACCATTCTACGGTTTCTACATCCAAAGAACAAAACTGATGGTCCAAGCTCAACACCAGATTCTACCAATGCAAGCCTTTCTTGAAGGAAACCTCTAAATGGAGCCAATCCAGTACCAGGACCAATCATTATGATCGGTACTTTAGAATCAGAAGGAAGCTTAAAGTTGGATTGCCTAACAAATATCGGCGCTGAGGAACAGTCTTCACTCTTCTCAAAAGGCACAGCACTCTATGATGTCAACACAAACAAAAGCAACACAGAGACAGATTACAAATGTGATATGTTTTCAAGAAGATGTCAGATTTATGAAGTTTTTTTTTACCTTCATCCAAGTGGAACACACTCCTTTATGAATCCTGCCAGTTACCATCTTCTCATAAACCAATGCACAAGTGATGTGAATTCTAGTTTCAGCAATCCTATATAAGTAAACATGACAATGTTCAGTACACTAAAACACACAAGATAAGTCTCAAGCGAACAACTTCAAGAGAATGAAGAGTACTCACTTGGGAGATGATGATATCGAATAGAACCTAGGTTGTAACCTTGGAGCAACTGCAGCAAAGAAAACACCAAGTGGTGGCTTGGCTGAAGGAAACTCAGCCATCACCTCAAGTAGACTTCTTTGACTCTCTACTACCCACTTTGAATANGGAAACTCAGCCATAACCTCGAGTAGACTTCTTTGACTCTCTACTACCCACTTTGAATACTCATCCTGTTGTTGAAAGGACACAATATAAACTTTGTCAGATAACATTTCATGAAACCAATAAAAGGTTTTAGCCACAACCTTTCCAGCAGGTGAAGCAAGGTGTTTTAATCGCTCTGCTTCGGTAGGATCAGATGCATGAGCAGATAAAGCAACCAAAGCAGACTACAAGAGAGCAAGCATGGAAACATTTGAGTATGAAGACAATCAAAGCAGATCCTAACTAATCAGATGTGAATCTAAGCAACCTTTTTAGGAGAACTCAGTAGACATGCATATCGAGTAAGAGCTGTTCTCAAGTTGCAAGGTGGGAATGGAGAAGGAAGTGAGCTACTGATTAGTGTGCCATCTTCTTTATCAGCATGAAGTGAGAAGTAAGTATCAGGTGACATATCAAGCAACCTAAGTGCTTCATCTACAGTTTCACTTAAATTATCACAAAGTACACCAACATGATCTCCAGTTTCATACCTGATAGACAAGGATATAAAACATCAATTCATGTTATTCTTCAAGAATATTTTCATATGATTCAACTCACGTAAGTCCACTTCCGGTAATGTCAAATTCCAAATGAGTGCAAGAACGATCAGACTCAGGAGTATGAAGCTCTCTTCTAACAGCAACATTTGCCATGTAAGGATGTTGAGCATCAAACACGATGTGACCATTCTCATTGGCTATGTTTTTCTCATTGGATTTTACATCATTAGAGTCAAGAATAGAAACTCTGTATTCTAACACAGCTGCAGTGTATGGTGTGGCAACAGCTGTATCACCTTCTTCTCTCAGCAATGTATCAAGCTCAGGCCACAATGCTTCTCGCCTGCAAAAGATAGCAAACTAAGCCCCCCTAAAAAGTAATCTCCAAAGCAGCAATGTATATAAGAAGTGTAATACCAAGCGGTGAAGTCATCTTCAATACACTGATCATCATCACCAAGACCAACTTGTACTAGACGCTGTGCACCTAAACAAACAACTCATGAAGTTAGAAAACAATACAACACATCAAGACAAATGATGAAATAAAGAGACAAAACAAACCTTGTTCGACAAGGATGTCATCTACAACTTTGGCAATCTGCAAAACAAATTCGAATATTAACTTGGTCAAAGTTTTGGAACAAACCATTTTACAAAAGATGAATTAGAGTTTTTTTATTATTATAAACCTTATTAAAATGTTCATATTGTCTGTTTCCTAATCCAAACACACCATACTTCAAGTTCTTAAGCCATTCACCTCTGTCATTTCCCTGTAAACACACATGTTACAACTTAAGAAACAAAAAAACATAAACACACATCACAGTAACCAAAGACTCACCTCAGTGAACCATTTGTAGAATCTCGCTGCATTGTCCGTAGGTTCACCATCTCCATATCTAAATCCATATAACAAAACCACATCAGCCAAAGAGAAAGAAAAAAAACTTCAATCAAAGATCAACTAAAAAAACTAACGTGGCTAAGAAGAAGAAAGCCACATCCTCTTTCTTAAATTTCTCCTCATACTCATCATCATCAGCTGCGTAATCTTCCTGTAAACAAGATCAAAATAAGATCTTTACTCTTTTTACAATATAAAACATCAACCTTTATAAAAAAGAGAAGTATTGATTAGTATAAATACCAAATCAACAATTTTGAATCTGGTCTTATCATATCTTGCTTTAGCTTCTTCTCCTAAAGCCTGTTAATTTCAATCAACTTCATCAATCATCTTCTCAAAAAATCGAAACCACAAAAACAAAATACTTCACCTTAGCAAACCCTTCAGCAGTTCCAGTTTGAGTTCCAAAAAAGATAGTAACTTTTTTACGACCATCATCAATCTCTTCTTCATCACGAGGCTTAATCACAAAAGGTTTAAGAGTTTCTATACGTTTTGAATTCCCAGACTCTGATCTCTTCCAAACAAGTATAACAATACAACCAATGAGCACAGCTATGGAAGTTGTCACAATCATAGCGAATTGACGATTCTCTATGAACATAGAGGTTAATTCAGCTGCTACAGACTCGTAAGCTGAGGCATTAGTAGGGTCAGAAGAGACAACTACATGTTCACCTTTGATGATTGCAGACATTAGATCGAACGGAGAAAGGTTCATAGAAGAGGACATGGCGTTATAGGTGTAGTGGCTAAAGGAAGAAGATGAAGTGAGAAGAAGATCTCTCTCTCTCTCCGTTTGAAACTAAAGGATTTGGTTAAGTGTAGGTGAAGGTGAAGGTGAAGTTGAGAGAGACTTCAATGAGAGAAAGGAAATAAAAATGAAGAAGAAGAAGAAACGCAGATTCAATATATATACAATATTTAATTTAATTATAATGGTTGATTTTAAATTAATACTATGATTTATGTCCTTGTTTTATGATCTGTTTTTTACACTTTCTAATTATTATATTAGCTTAATACAGTAATACAAACTTTGACTTGTTTTGTTTTCGTTAGCAAGCACTTTATGTTATAACTTATATATGTAGTTGAAAAAGTATATAGTAAGATACTATAAAATAATATATCATTTAATAGGAGAAGCTCAATAATATGAAAGTTTCATACCGAAGACATGTGGTAGTATGGTCAACCACTTGCATGTCAAAGTTGTTCGATGATTTCTTGAATAGTTGGTTGAGCTATTTATAAGTTTAGAACATAGTTTTAGAATAAATAAAAACTTAGTAAAATAATCTTTTAACGTTATTTTCTTTATTATAATCGAATGAGCTTATACTAAAATCTAGATTAATTTTAGGAATCTGAAACCATTATGGGATTTACGTAATAATTCAACGGAAATTAATTATTTACTTAAATTCCATATAATAATTTGTTAATAAACTGTCACTGTTCGGACTAATCTTTGCAACAGACTCAGTTTGGTTATCATTGGTTTTTACTCGATCGACATTCATGTCAACATCGTGATTTGCCAAAACAAGTGTTTAGATCTCCAAAATAGATCAACCACAAAGAAGAACAAATTGACACTACGACACTTATTTTTTTCTTTGTTTGTTTCCTTTTAACATTTTCCCAAACAAAATATAAGGATAACTTATTAAATAAAATAAATCAAGTTTTGTAAAAACTATATCAAAATCACAGTCATATAATTTATATCTTGAGGTATTAATTAATTATATATAATTTTTGTCTTAATTATGAAGGTCGGATATATAAAAATGAAGAACATGTATCAAAGATTAATAAACATATGTTTGAAATCGGCAAATCAAATATGATTTTTGTAGTAACATATAGATGACATGGTCGGAGTTATGTTGTGTCGTAATTGGGCCCATTGGGTCTTAATTTTTTAAACAAGGTAGGCCTTGGTTTTGCAGGCCTTGATAATGGGCAAGGCCTTACAGAAAAAGTATTATGAAAATATATCTCCTCAAACACTATATATTATGAAAATGTAAATGATATTTTCCTCTATCCATACTTACCCCATGCAATAATATATGATTTGTTTTGGTTGGCAAAGACATCACAATTCACAACTAAACAAAACCCTTAGGGACCACATGAAACGATAACATTGATTGTTCTATTTTAATTTTTTTCTTTTATGGTATGTTTGCCACTTGCCAATCCACTTTATTGAATTCTTCCACCATTAAACCTAACATTTTTTCTTGCATATATAAGATTCTTTGTCATATCAAGCTCGTAACAATGTACCATGCACGACTTTGACCTAACATATTCATACCACCTATAAAGATTATGATGCATGTAGTAGCAAATGCTTTTAATATAAACATTAATGTTATAGTAATGGCATATATGCTTGCTAGCTAGGTTAGGTAGAGATTTAATAACAACAAATGAAATGATACGAAAGAAGCGTGACCAAATAGTTTTAACATATCTACACGTTTCTAGCTCTAATAAGCAAGTTATTTAGAATGTTAATAGTTATTATATATGCTTGTTGCTAATTATAAACGACATACATTTCATCTATCATAGTTGCTATTTGCTAATCCAAAAGTCTACCTTATATCTATATATTATTTCTGGAATGTTAAAAAAAAATAAACCTTTAACTTAGTACTTATTTACTGATTTTGCCATTGAATATATTTATATACAATAATTATTCACTTAATTATACCTAATTTTTCTTTAACAATAAACGTTAAAAATTAAATAACTATTACCTAATATTTCTCTTATATTTATTAAAATATCCTAACAAAAAAATTTCTTCTAAAATTTAGTACGAATATATCCGAACAATAATTTAAACAACATTAACCTTAATTGTTCTTAAACTTTAATTCATAACAATAAATTTTCTACTAAAATTTAGCTAATTTTTCTCTTATATTTATTAAAATATCCTAACAATAAATTTCTCCTAAAATATAGCTAATTAGGAATATATCCTAACAATAATTTTAACAATATTAACCTTAATTGTTCTTAAACTTTAATTCACGGATATATATAAACTATATAATAATATAATATATTTATTTATA
>KE157112.1:50103-60197 GCA_000411055.1 Leavenworthia alabamica
TTTTTTTTTTATCATATTTTGTTAAATGTTAATTTTATAAATTTTTGATTAATTTATTTCAATAAATATTAACGATTCTATATTTTTTTCAAAAAACTTTTGATTAATTATATATTTTTATTAGTAATAAAAAATAATTGTTCCTTAATTATCTTCCACAATCCATTAACTACTATTTCTTTTTTAAATTTAGTTGATTTTTAATTTCTTTAGTAAATACAAATGTAAACAGTTATAAAATTATACAAATACTTTACTATAAACAATTACAAAAAATATTATTAATACAAAAATAATTGTTTATAAAAAAAATATTGATTTTATTTTCTAAATAATAATATTAAATAATATTTTTAAATTTTTAATAATTAATATGCCCTTGCTTTTGCAAGGGCCATGGTGCTAGTATATAGACAAAAGAGAACTAGACCCAAAAGAATCCAAATTGTTTATCCTTCTATACACCACTTGTGATCCAAACACAAGTTTGTTTTAAATAATTTTATATTTTGATAACGAAAGACAAATGCTTATTATCTACTTTGTTTTGCCGGTGGTCATGGTTCGGCACATGTCGTTGTTATCCTCTACAATACCAAGTCCTCCCGTTTGTAATGATAGCCAATGTCCCCGTCGTTGTGACCGGACAATGACTATCTACCACGTGTTATTGTACAACATGATTATTGTTTTTTTTTTTAAAAAGAATGATAAGATAAGTGTCGCATAATTATAGAAAAGGATATATCTCAACTTGTTGATTTTCATATATATATATATATAAAGGTTCCTATAAGTTTATTTGTGTAAGTACATATAGCTTTTAGCCTTTTATAATGAACGTTTAAAACGTTTTAGAATCGAACATGTTTAAACTAGTAGACATTGTACTTGCTAAGTTAAACAAGTAGTACTTCTCATGTTTTTTGTCTCACAACTTTTACAATGAAAAAAAAAGAAAATTATCAATCAATTTCTAACTTTAATTTTTGCATGTATATGAAATTAAAGAACTCTAATAACCAAAAAAAAATTAAAGTCTAAGTGTAGTGTGTAGATTACGAACGTTACGCAAAACCAAAATGGTAAAATAAAATAAAAACTTATATATTAACCCTATTAGGGTCCCACTATCTTCTCCTCATCTCTCTCTATAGGCCTCTCTTCTCTTCTATAGTCCCATCATCTCTATCTCTTTCTCAGCTCCTTTGCTCAGTGACTCTCTCTCTCTCTCTCTCTTCTCCGGCTTCTCTGTTCTCTCCGAAAACTTTTTCGAAGAGGGAGAGAGAAGTAAAACCGTTCGATTCTTCTCTTATCTGTTCGACGAAATTGAGCTCTGCTTCCTTTATTGTGTAATTTATTTTAACCCTTTACTCGATCCCTCTCTCTCTTTCTCTATGTCTAATCATACTTTCTCTGTTTTATCTAGCACCAAAAAGTTTTGATTTTTTTCCAGTGTTTACCTAATTTTTTGTTTTGTTTATTCAGAACGCAGGAATTGAAGATTCTGAGTGGTTGTTATGATAATGTGGGGTTGATTAAGTTATCTACAGTTCTATTACTCATGGATTCTTCTCACGATGGTATTGTTTAAAGTTTTTTAATTTCTGGGTTTCATTAGTTGCTTATTTAAGATTTATCAATATTTTCGAATGTCTTTGTTTTTCCCTATACAATAATTTATTTACTTGTTTTTTGTTTTTGTTTTTAGCTGATGAATGAAGCTTTGGATAGTTCAAATCATGTGTTTTTTTTTCTAAATTCAAATTATTTGAAAATTTTAGACTTTTTGTTTTTGTTCTTGCTCTTGAATATGAGTGTAGTATGTTTTTTTTACTAATTTGCTACTCATCTTTAGATTAATGGGTTCATAAATTTTTCATTTTTTACTTTTGCATTGAAAGTTTTTTAATGTTTTCTTTTCTTATTGGTGATTCTGTTGGTGGGTCTTAACTTTTCTTGTTGATTGTTCTATGTCTGTTTTCCACTATCATTTGGTTTGATGAATTGTACTCTTTTTTTAGTTTAATTGTGATCAAAAGACTATGACTTTAGTTCTGTATTAGAGAATAAGATTCCATGAGATGAGATTTTCATGTAACTTATTGATGAATGTTGAAAGAATCATGCTTTGATTCTCTTACCCTTAAGACTTGTTCTTTGTTTTCTGATTCTTCTTGGTCCATTTTTTTAGTTTCGATCCTAAAGAACACAATCTTTGCTTTGTCATGTTGTTTGGCTTCATTGTTGTCCTAACCTTATCAACATTGTTATGGTAGTTGAAGTATCATCATTTGTGTGTTTCTGGTTAACACATTTGTTCTCACTGGTTTCACTTTGAGTCAAAACTGTAATCTCACATTACTTTTTTTCTGCATGTAGGAGCTGCAGGTGACTCATCGAAATGCGGTGAAATGAGTGTTGATGAGAAGAGACAGCTTGTTTATGAACTGTCAAAGCAATCACATTTAGCTTCTGAAGTCTTGCAAGCATGGAGCCGCCAAGAGATTCTGCAAATCTTATGTGCAGAGATGGGAAAAGAACGGAAATATACTGGTTTGACCAAAGTCAAGATCATCGAGACCCTTTTGAGAATTGTATCTGAGAAGAACTCTGGAGAATATGAAGGGAAGAAGAGAGATTCTGATTGTTTGCCTATTCAAAGAAACACAAAGAGACAAAGAAAAATCGATAATCCTTCTCGATATGTGATTCCAATTAGAAACAATGCCTCAGGGAACTGCAACTCTGTTGACACTAAAGGTGAAAGTACTATCTACTGCAAGAACTTGGCCTGCCGGGCGATATTGAGACAGGAAGATTCGTTTTGTAGAAGGTGTTCTTGTTGCATTTGTCGTAAGTATGATGATAACAAAGATCCTAGTCTTTGGTTAACATGTAGCTCAGATCCTCCATTTGAAGGTGAGTCTTGTGGATTCTCATGCCATCTTGAATGTGCTTTGAAGACTGAAAAATCCGGTCTTGCAAAAGACAAGCCAAGTAATGGAGGATGCTTCTATTGTGTCTCTTGCGAGAAAGCAAACAGTTTACTTGAATGTTGGAAGAAGCAATTGACAATCGCTAAAGAAACCAGAAGAGTAGATGTGCTTTGTTACCGTCTTTTCTTGGTCCAGAAGCTTTTGAAAGGCTCAGTTGATAATCAAAGTCTATGTGAGTTTGTGGATGAAGCTGTGAAGTGTCTTGAAGCTGATGTGGGTCCTCTCACTGGTCTCTCTATGAAAATGGGTAGAGGAATTGTAAACAGACTTCAATCAGGACCTGATGTGCAGAAACTTTGCTCTTCTGCTCTTAAGTCTCTTGACACTTTAGAAACTACACCTCATAATGTTGCTATGTTACCTTCACCTCGCAGCTCCAAGATGCAGCAAGGTCAGATACTTGTATACCCTTCAATGATTGAGTAATATGTTAATGTTGATTCTCTGATTTTGTCTTGTAGATTGTTCTTATGTATTGAGCAATGAGATCTCTGCAGATACAGCAACCACTGGATCAACCAAAATCAGATTCGAGGATGTTAACGCGACTTCACTCACAGTAGTTTTAGCTTCTAATGAAATGCTCTCACCTCCAAACATCGTTCATTACAGTATATGGCATCGTAAGGTTTCAGATAAAGAGTACGCAGAGAAATCAACATGCACATTGTTTACTCCAAACACAAGATTTCTTGTCTCTGGATTAGTTCCAGCTTCTGAGTATTGCTTCAAAGTTGTGTCGTATAGTGGCACAAGAGAAATGAGAGTAGATGAAATCAATGTTTTGACTCGTAGTTCTGAAGAAGGAGCAAATTGTTCTTCAGCAGTTGAAAGAAGTGAAAGCCCTCTCACAAATTGTAGCACATTGTCTTCTACTCCTTCCTCTGTTGAAGCTGAGTCCAATAACGATTACATTGTCCCAAAGAAGCCATCAAACAACGAGGAAAGTGCTGCGAAAAGAACAACTGAAACTGACATTGCACAGATTGAGAAGATTGTGTTGTTGGAGGAAGAAGAAGAAGAAGAAGTTGTTCTTGATAAGAATGGATCAAGATCTGAAACTCCAGTCATGGTTACTAGAACAAATCTTGTTAGTAATCGAAACAACTCAGAAGCGAGTTTGCCAATAACTCCCTTCAGATCAGATGAAATCAAGAACCGTCAAGGTAGAAACGGTAACAATGGAGATCATTCAGTGAATGCAGGATCAGAGAGTGGATTAGAACATTGTGTGAAGATCATAAGACAACTTGAATGTTCAGGACACATTGATAAAAATTTCAGACAGAAGTTTCTAACTTGGTATAGCTTAAGAGCCAAGCCACAAGAGATTAGGGTTGTGAAGATATTTATTGATACGTTTACTGATGATCCCATGGCTTTAGCTGAGCAGCTTATTGATACTTTTGATGAACGCGTTTCGATTAAGCGTTCTGCGAGTGGCGGTAGTGGTAGCAGTAATGCGTCTGCGGTTGTTCCATCTGGATTCTGTATGAAGTTGTGGCATTAGAGAGATTTGAAGGCTTAAAATCTGGTTTTTATTAGCTTATGTTCTGCTTTATTATTTTTCAAAAACTTTATTCTAATTATTATTGATGGGAAATTTGCATTATTGGATAATTTACATAAAATAATTTGTTTTTGACCAAATCATAGGATAGAAATGAAAAAACAAATTAAAAATATTAAAAAGATGAAGAAAATGAGTTCATAGTTGGGAAAATGGACAAATGCATGTTGATGTTATGATAATTCCTCTCTTATATATCTTTGAAAAGTATTTGTGATTTCAAAGAATCATTATCAAGAACAATAAAAAACAATAAGAAACAAACATAAAAGAAAAATAAAAAGTAAAACCCAACCCCATAATTATTTTTAAAAAGTTGGAAAAGTAATAAGAGGACACAAAATAGCCATATCTAATTATAACTAAAGAATCTTACATTAAAGCATTTTTCTCAGCATGCTCCATATTCCACTATTCTTAGTTTTAGTGCCAATCTATATACACATTCATATAATTTATTTGTTGATAAAATTTTTATTTCTTTTATGTTTTGTTTGGAGGGTTATTTTCTATATTAAATCTCAAATCTCTAATGAGTAAATTTTTTTAGGACAGTAATGAAATCTATTTTTGTAAAGGGTTTAATGAAATCTACTTAGGTAAATTATTTTAAGAAATAAAAATTAGATGGCATCTTAATAGAGAAAGTGGAGTGTAGATAAAGCAGATGGCCACCTAATATAATCAAAAAGAAAATACATGCATGATACCACATTTATCACTAAAATATTAAATAACTAAAACCTAATATTGAAATATTAAAAATAAAAATTAAACAAAACATAATTGAAATTAAAAAAAAAAGTTGTATATAAATTAGTACAAGAACACGAATAAATTAGGTCAAGTGTAGTGCCTTTATGTCTAAATAGAGTTGTCCCTTTATGTCTAGTGCCCTTGTGGATATATACACTAAATGTTAGGCCTTAGCTGTTTTAATCACATTTTGTCCATAATGTCTTTATTTCGTTATTCCGTACATACCACATGTGGATCGTATTAAAAAATATTAATTTATAATAATTATTAAAATTTTAATTTTTAAATATTAATTTACTATAATATACGAAAATAAAACTTATTTATAAAAAAAATTTATAGATATATAAAAAAATGGAGAGATATAAAAAAGTTTTAAGAGTTACATTTATTTTTTTAAAATAAATAATTAATTGTGCATTGTTGAAAGATGTGAAAAAAAACATGGATACGTGATATTTTTTATAAATTAAATTATTAAAAATATTAAATTATATAATTAAAAATTACCATTAGAAAAATTGTGAAAATAACACGTAATGTTTGCTGATATATTACAAAAAGAAGGTATTAATATTAATTATTTGGAGAAATTACTTTTATTTACTAAATATAGATATGTTTGATTATGTTTATGTATATATTAATTTGGTTTAGATTCGGTCTATCTGGTCTAAACGTAAATTCATATCGATTTAATAATTCGGTTTGGTTTCAATTCGATTTTAAATTATTTGTTTTGTTTGTACATGATTTAAACTATCGACTCTCTCATGTCCAAATATGTGTGACAAGGAACTACACAACTCGTTGCGTGAGACACGGCTCTTTATCTGAGTAGCTGTGTTTTATAATATTTTACAATACAATTTATTTAAGATCCAAGAACCAAGATGATGCAACTTGAAAGCTATTGAATTAATAGTTATTGCTTACTATATCAAATGATAATGATAAAACCAAGACCATAAGTAGCTTCCACAATTTGGTCTCTATGCAAGAAATTTAATGAAGGGTATAGGTTAATGTCCATATGCATTTACTAGGTGTGTGTTAAATGGCTGACCAAACGACACAAACGGTCCAAACTCACCGACCCTCCTGAAAATTAAAATTTTAAATGTTATTAGTATTAATGAAGTTTAAACTGTTACTTACTATATTCCTTAAAGAGTAGTACGATTCGTACAATAAAAGTTAAATTTCAGTAATTATTTTCTGAGTAGAGCGTATATACGTGGCAACAAATGAATGGAGTAGTAATGTAAAAAGACAGATCCTTATTTAGATTCTTCGTCTTAGCAACACTCGCGTTTAGCCTGAGCATTCGCTTTATTCGGTGTAAACGGTTTGTTTTTTTCGTTTTTCGCTTTATTCGAAAAATTAGTTCTGAAATAAAATCGAAAAAAATTGGTTTGTTCGGTTTTCAGTTTGTTCGGTTCGGTTTTAGGTAAAAAAATATTTTCAAATTCAATCTGATTAACCCAAATAAACAAAATAAATCTAAAAATTCACCTTATGGTTCGGTTTATTCGATATAAATTAANAACTCTTTTTTTCAGTTCGGTTTATTCGATATAAATTAAACCGAATAAACCGAACCGAAACCTGATATTTTACCATTATTCGGTTAAGCGAATAAACCGAATATGAATTCAAACTTAACCAAACCGAACAGAAAACTGAAAAAAAAAAAAAAAAATTCTGATCAGTTTATTCTCTTAAAATCGAACAACTGATATATTTTTGTTTGGTTTTCGATAAATCGAACATAATAAACCGAATGCGTAGGACTAGTCGCATTAGGTTAAGTCCCCTCGCCAGTCGCCACCACTTGTTCTCTCATTATTAAAACCCAGCACAGCATCCAATGACAACTTTACCTATAATAATTTCACGGCGTTAGAATCTTTAACGGAAGATACAAATTGAGTTTTTAAAAATAGCAGAGTAAATTAAAAAAAAAAATGGCTAAAAATATTGGGTCCAAGTTAAACATGCCATTAACATTTTTGTGCAATAAAATCCAAAGATGATGTAATGATCGTATATATATATATATTACATCGAGCTATTTACACAGCTATAACATCATCTTCACGATGGTTACGTTCCAGGGAATTCAGCCATTTGATATATAACGATATGGCAACATTACCATACATATTTACAATAATAAAACTATAAACAAACATTACATTAATTTTAATTTTCTTTGAATACTATTTTTAAGACAAATGATCTGATAACAAACGTCATTGCAAGCTCATAGTCAACTATATAGTATACTAATTTTATAATTTTTTTTGGAATTATGGCCACCCTAGAATATGGGTTTCATGACTTAATGTAAGGTAATTAAAGATTATATATCTTATCTATATAAGTTACATTGTTAGCAAATAATCGGCTATACACGTTACATAATAGAGATCCCTATTTAATATTATATATATTATAGATACATCTGATCTAATCTATAACGAAGTCAAGCTCTAGCATATTATACTAAGTCAATGCAGGTTATAAATAGTCGAAGAAAAATTGAGAATGAGAATATACTAAGTCAAAATGAAGATTTAACTTAAATGAAAGGACAAGTTTTGAAAAAATTGAATGGTTGCAAATTTGTTATAGGAGAGGTCAACAAAAATAGTCATGTATAGTCATGGGCATTTGGTTTGGTTTACCAAAAACCGAACAGAATTAGATCGGTTTCGGGTTGTTTAGGTTTTAGGAAAGTAAACCGATCAGATTTTTTTTTTTTAGTTCGGTTCGGTTCGGTTTGAATTCATATTTGGTTATTCGGTTAAACCAAACCGAAAGGTGAATTTTCAGATTTATTCAGTTTATTTGGGTTAATCGAATCGAATTCGGAAATATTTTTTTACCTAAAACCGAACCGAACAAACCGAGTTTTTTTTTCAATTTTACTTCGAAACTAATTTTTGAAAACCAAAAAAACTGAACCGTTTACACCGAATAAACCGAATACCCAGGGTTAGTCATGTACTCTATGTGACTATTAACTCCGTGATTATTTAGGAATATTAGTGTAGTAATGACATAATATATGGCTAAAAAATACAAGTGTATATAAAATTATAAATACATAGTCTGCAAAACAAACTTATTCAGAATTTTATAAAGTTAAAAAACTTTAAAATTATTTTGAATAAAAATTTAATTATCTAAATCATATTATTTTACATATTTTAAGAAGTTCAGACTGAAACATTTATAACATTAATCATTTGAAAATAAAGAAAAAATGGAACATGAATCCTGGAAATATTAGACATAAATGTGGAGCTTCTATTATTGAGAGAACCATCATGATCAAAAGTCAATTTCTCAGTTTATCTTCATAGGGAACACATTTAATTAACACTGGTATTGGTATTTATTAAATTATTTTTTTTATAAATTATATAAAATATCATCCACAACATGTGACATAGTTCCTTTTGCTGACCTTGCCATGAGGCATCTTGGAAAGGCCAATATTTTCATAAACACCTTTAGGACCACAATAACTATAGTATATTAAACTATTCCACAAATTTAAATAACTTTTAAAACTCATTTAATTTTCTTCCAAGTCAATGCTGTATCCGACATATTGAGTAGCATGTTCTATAGTGTTCTATGACTATGAGCAGATTGATAACTGTCCATAACAATTTATTTAGGAAATAATATTTTTGTTATAAAATAAACTTTTTAAGTTGAAATAATAATAATATAATGTCATATTATGTTATAATAAAAAAAATCTAATTAGGTGGCAAAACAAATAATGAAAACAAAAGGGCAGACTAAGCAAGTAGTATATTTTTTTTTATCGTCATTTGATATGAGTTTTACAGATATTTTATGAATGCGAGAACATTTTCTATTTACGATAATTTTATGACACAAATATTCTTCGACATGCGGTTATGCATATACGATATCCCCATGATGGATAAGCTCTCTATGCAACACTCGGATTTTCGACGGACGGTTATGCATGTACGACATCCCTTATGATGGACAAAACTCTATCCGCAACACGAGACCACGACGGACGATACTATATGCGCACACCGAAACCTCTGAAAATCCGTTACATCTTTTAATATGTAATAACTGTGTTCTTTAGGTTTTGAACTCCAAACCTGGTGCAGAAGCTTTTAAACCTTTAATTACTAGGTCAAAAGTGCTTCCACATAATATGTTGTTTTGACAATATTTTTTTTGGATCAATTTAATTTAAAAACCAAACAATGTACACCTTCACTAAATATTTCTTTCCTCATATAAATGATTCATGAGAAGGAAAAAAAACATCAGTCTGATATTTTTATTAATTGCAAATTAATTTCTCTTATTAGCAACTTGCTTCTTTTGTTTACCGAAGAAAACCATAAACAATACAAAATCTTTATTATTTATTTTGTGTATATGTAAAAATATAAAATTTTAAACGGTGGAAAAACTTGGTTTCCAAAACTGATATTTAACATTTTGAGGTTCTGTTCGGTTTGGTTTAATATTGAATAAATTCAAAAGCCAATAATAATAATCAACGGTCAAATGAGTTAAGAGTCACAAACAAAAAAAATTAATAAAGGTAATAATAACAAATGAGAGACTACTCCTTATTGGTGGAACCCACAATACACTAAACGGCATAAAAACTTGTCGTTTTCAGTGGTATATAAAGAGGACTCGTATCCTCTCAGCAATAGAACCTACCTAATATCTCCTCCTCCTCCTCCTCC
>KE157112.1:68015-100008 GCA_000411055.1 Leavenworthia alabamica
TTATAATTTATGTAATTTAGTTTATTTTTTTATGATATAGCGTTTTACCAAATAAATTTAGTTTTTTATTTTTAATACATTATTGTAAAAAATTTAAACTTTTATTGTTGTTCTAATAATTTAAAATTAATATTAAGAATTATTATGCAAAGATTTGAAGTTTTGTTTAAAGTTCTCTCCTTGGAAAAACACATTAAAACTTCAAATTTAAAATTAGGCAAACTTCAAATATTAATAATTAATATTTCACTTACTTTTTTGTATTATAAATTCATAATAGATACTTACCCAATTACCAATATATACTAGTAGTCAAATGTATTGTAATCATTCAACAATAATACATATTTTCATGAAATTTTCTTGGCATTTTGCTTAACTTTTTTTTCCACCTTTGACTATTTTAACAATCCACGTTGAAAAAAATGACAACAACAAATGTAACTCTTTCCATTTTCAATCACACTATCAAGCTAAGTGAATACAGATTTGTAATTATTATGAAAAACACACTAAGAAATCAATGAATATATACAACCAATTAATATTTAAATTCACAAGTATTTTTGTCTGAATAAACCGTACAAAACTGTCAGAAAAAAATCGTACAAAGTCTGTAGAGAGACTAGTATCGAATAGTGTAATATATAAATGGCATATTATGATTTGTTTGTGCTATTCTTTAATTTTGTTTTCTTTTATACACAACTCATGTGGGTTTGAATTTGAGTGTTTTGTTTTTATTCTTAATTCGGAGGCATGCATGTTCATTTCCTAAGTTACTTTATAAAAAAAATTTAATGTATAAATGTGTTCATAAAGGCGAAATAAAATACAAGAAAATGTAATAATGTAGTAAAAAATGCTGACATGATTTCATACTAATATTGATCGATGACATAGTTATAGTTTAATGGTTTACGTAGTATATATGTATTTAAGTATGTCATCCATCAAAATTATATACTATTATTTAATAAAATTATAAATTAAAATAAAATTAACAGATATTAAATAGATAACTAAAATATATTAATTATTTAAAATTTTGAATAAATATATAATCAAAATAAAAAATTTTAAATTATTTTAGTTTTGTATATAAAAAATACAAAATCATATATTATGGAATAGAGAGAATACTTAATATTTTTTGTTAACATACATATATATTACTTAAACCATTAAGCTATATTTAGATTGATAACATTTTTTTTTTTTTTGTGATTGATAAAATTTAGATAATTAATGTTTTAGTCCATCATATGTTAACTTGTTTAGTTTCCTTTTCCCTTATATTAGATCATTCAAAAGGTTTAAACTAGTAACTGATAACACAAGATAAAATATCTTAACCAAAACAAGAAACGAAAGAATCTGAAATCTATTTTTTCAGTACTTGACATTATGTTCCCAAATAATTAAAAAAAGAACATGTAAATTATTATGTGGTTAAAAATGAAGAAGCAGACAACAACAAAAAGGTTAAAAATGAAGAAGAGGACAGGAAAAAATACAGTAAAAATTTCATTTGTATTTGGTGAGTATTGCAACTACGAGTCTCATCCTCCTTCACATCTTTTTTTTTTTATTTACTGTGTACGAAAAAAAAAACAAATGTGAGAAATGTGAGATTTGGGTACTCTGATGTAAAATAAAAATTATCTGTATATATAATATATAGTATAAATTTTTATGTGATAATTTGATTTTGATTTCATATTTTTGTGGTATTTTAAATATTTCAATCATACCGTAAACAAAAAGATATAAACCAATCGTCAAAGTCTGCTAAAATGTATACAAAATATATTTGTTTTCTTAAAAAATCTCACTAAATAAAATCTTCAATTTGCAACCAAATTACCTCAATTTAATAACAAAACCACACCAAGAATAAATAAATCAAAGACTCAATGCCAAAACCTATGACCTGAAGAAGAAACATTCTAACCTCAGACCAAACTAAACAGATGAAAATAGAGAGAAACAAGAAATCAGATCATGAAAACAAAGCAGAAAGATTTGTAGGAGAAATAAATGAGGAAATTGGAAAAAAAACTGCTCTGTGTTGTTTTTTTTTAAAACAAACCATGAAAAATTGTAATTTAAGCTTCTCATTGGGAGCAGAAGCAGCTTAAAATGCACTGACACTGTCCCTTGAATCTTCTCCTTATAGCTGAAACCAAACACAAGAACAACTTCAGTTGAAAAACGGACATATGTTTATGTTCGATTCGCGACTGTACGTGTGTGTTACCGGGCTTTTAATGGAGAAGAAGAAGGATTATTTCTCAGAAGAGTTGAACAGACATCTTGAATTTGTTCTGTTTCCATTTAGGCAGCTTATAGAAAGCTTCTTTAGTCATACCAAATTTCTCCTTGAACTCCTCTGATGAAAGGTAAGCCTATAACATAGACCATGTAACTGTAAAGATGCTTCTCACTAACAAATGAAATTTGATGGTTTGAACTTACCTCTCTTCTTGTTACATCAATATCTGAAACAGGATCAGTGGAAGTTGTCTTGAGTCGTTCGTATGGGTAAGCTGGTAAGTCTTCTTCTTCTTCAACTCCTTCTTTAGCATCTTCTTGAATGGTCAGAGATTCTATCCGGCTGCTCATCGATTTCTCCTCCTCCTTGTCATTTTCCTTCTTCTCTTCTTTTCCGTTTGAGTTGGATTCCGGCGTGGGTGTCTTCGGGCTCGCTAAAAAAGTTCAATACTCAAAGTGAAGAAAGAGAGAGTTAAGTATCTAAATAAAATGCATGTTTGTAAAGTATACCTTTGGGTGGTTTTGGAACTGAAGGTTCTTGAGGAGGTGATTTTAGTTTTTCAAAAAGGGCACTGCGAGAAGCTATAGCTGAAGACTTGGGAGCAAGCTTTGAGGAATCAGGAGTTACAGATCTCGGGTAGAGTTTTCTAACTACAGGTGGAGGAGTGGAGAGATTTCTTGCATTTTGGTTCTCAAATGTTGCTGCAAGTGCATTGAAAGCTGGTGATCTGCCCCTAACACGAACCCTGTCTGGACTAAACGACATGCTTCTTGACCGTTGCTGTGACTTATCAGGAACGCTGGCACGACCGCCATACGAAGCTGGAGTTCTTCGTTTCGGTTTCTAATCATCAAAGACACAACACAAGAGAAGAATAAACAAACAAACAAAAAAACACATTCTGAAGACTCAATTAATCAATAGAAAAAAGAAAGAAGAGTCTTTACTTCTGCAACAGGAGTTCCACCATTTTTGACAATTCTTAGTTTTCTTTGGAATGAGTTTCCATGCATCTGTAAACAAAAGAAAGAGAGTAATTAATCCTTTGTCATGGCTTCCTTCAATGCTATTTTTCTCAGGGAAATCGATTGAAGTTGTTAGATACTTACAGCTGATTTTGAGGAATCCCAAGAATTGAAAAACCGGGTGAAGAAAGATGGCTCACCACCTTCCATGATCACATACATAGGGGCTTCAGGTGATAACTTTTCCAGTAGAGAATCTTTCTCGATAAATTTCTACGGAAACAAAAAGGTATAAATGAGCAACTTGCCTAAGAATTTCAGGATCTTTCGAGACTAATTCTCTCTAGAGTTAATGTATATAATAATTCTGACCTCTCCAATAGTTAAAGCTAACAACTTGTTCTTTAGGACTACTTCTTGGCCAACCCAGACAAAGATCTCTGAGTGACAGTCTACGATAAATATATCTTCGGTCATCAAGTCATCCTGTGTGAAGTTATATATCTCTGTCACCTGCAAAAATATCACAAAACGAAAAAGGGATTGAGCCACATTTCCAAATTATGATAGCATAAATCTTTGGTGATAAAACAAGATTTTGAAAGTGTACGCACCTTGAGAATTTCTGGATTAATTTGCATTTCAGCAATGAAAAGAAAAAAAACAGTCATAGTGTGAATATATCATCTTACGCTTAAACTTTATGAGTAAAAGTATGATTATTTGTACCATTTGTGAATGTACATGAAAACAAGTGAGGGTCACTCTCGGGTTCCTTTGTGAGCTTCTGGCTACGATATTCGGTTTTGCCTCCTAATAACTCCCAGAACTGTTCTGATTCTGAACCTTCCCTTTGTGCTTTAGTCTGAAGGTTTGGCTGAACAAAATAATATAACACATGCTGCTTCAGCTACACTTAAAATCTAATTACGAATTAATCGATGTTTACTAATTATGATTTACACATAATTGACTTATCCTTGTAGAGATTATGGTGAAACTTATCTTACCTTAATAAGATCGAGCTGCCTTTCAACGAGTTCCTGATCAGTTGCTCTGGTTAGATTCCCAGCCCAAGTAAAGACAAAAGAATCATTATGAAGTATGTAACAGTATGAGGAGTTCAGTGATGAAGCAATCTGTTGAAGTAAACAGGAACAATATTAGAAGCCATGAAGATTTATGTCTTAAATAGCCAAATGCATCTGTGACCATAATATGATGCTCACTTCTCACAATCCTACAGGTTTTAAACAACTGAGAATGGGAAAATGACATATACCGGATCAACTTGTATAGCCTGCATATTTTCTGGACCAGACCCTTGAATGCGGAATAGAGCAAGACTGTTCTCATTGTATGTATCATCATTCACTTCATTCTCTTCTATGTATTTCTTATATCCACTGCTAACACCACCCTGTAACGATTCAACAGATCAGTTCCATGAGAAAACGAAAACTGTCAGGTTCATAAATATCCATGCAGAATGAAATGATTTTCCCCAAACCTTGAAAACAATAAAGCTTTGCATAATCACGAAGAACTGAACAGGTTCCTTTCCTTCATAAATGCGAGCCTAAGACAAGAGAATGAAAATGTTCAAATAATATAACATATAAAATTCAACAACATAGACTTTTAGAATGACTCCAGAAGAAGATTACTTGGGCAGGTACAAATTTCATTGACTCAACCATTTTGCTCGCCATAGAGACTGCAGAAGCTCTTTCTTCCTACATATGATCATGAGATGACAAGTTTAAACCTACTTGCAACTTGTAACATTTTGCTTCAGCACAACACAAACATGTAAGAGTTATTCTGCTATTTGGAGAGCTCACCTCCACACTTTGCTTGCCAAACCACGTTCCTATAAGAATTTCTTCTTTTTCTTCTCCAGGATAAGAATACTGGAAAACATAGCAATCTCCACTGTAGAATTTCGAATGATCAGCAGCTTGAAGCAGAGTCTTTTCCTGACCATTCACACGCCAAACCTGCAGATTCCCAGTGCAATCGATGAAAGGCTGAGGTTCCTCTTTAGAAGGAGCAGCTTTCATCAGGCCTTTCACATTTATTCCTTGTCGTTGCAAAAGAGCTGCAAATGATCAACAAACAACAGAAGTTATAAAACCTATAAAATTCCAGCTATTTAAAATCATTATCTACTTTTGAATTTGGATTTACGAACCAGCAACTCTGCCTCTACCATCCTCTGACACAGTTGTATTAGTTTTTTGAGTCCAAGAATCAAACTTTGATCGGAATGTCACAGTTTCAAACCCTTCTATTATGCGGATCATTTGCGATTTGGGTCGTTCAGATGAACGGATCATTTCCTGTATGGCTCTTCTAACATCAGCAAACATTATTGTATATAACAAAAAGTTACATTTTGAAGACCTTCTCATTCGATAAAAACACTTACTTCCGCTGCTCCACTCGCAACTTTTCTATCATCAAGAGAAGTGATTCTTCCCATCCAAACAAAGATTTCAAATCCACAATCAAGAATGTAACACTTGCTTGTATCCAGCATCTCCCTCTTCAACGAGTCGCCTTCAAGTGAAACTGTTTGTCCCTTCTCCACACTTCAAATAAAGAAAAGAATTTGTGTCCAGTTGAAGCATTGTGGGCTAAAAATATAAGTGCTACGGCGAGAGGATGTTACCAAAATAATTTGCTGGTGGAATCGGAATTGTAAGTTTTGTCTTCATCATTAGCTGTTTTCTTAGGTAATGGAGCAAACCCACCGAAGAAACCCCAAAACTCTCCACTTTCGGCATCAGCCATAAGTTTCCCATCCTCTGCAAATGAAACATATGCAGTTAGAGACCAAATCATAATAAAGATACTAATCCCTGATTGAACCAGTCAGTTCACTAACCAACTGTAGCAACTTCACATGTGCCATCATGGTAAGTATCTTTGATGTACTGAACTACTTCTAATGCTTTTGCTCTCTCTTGGATGCTTGAATTGGATCCATTGAATTGAAAAATCTTGGACTTCGTGTCAAGAATGTAAATATCGTCATGGTTTAAAGAACTACGAGCAAATGGAACCTGTAATCAATTTAGACCATTAGTATGTGACCACAGAGTGAGATAAAAGATCAAATGAAGGAACTATAAACCGAAATGTAACTTGCCTCTTTCACGTGGACAACATGTTTTCCTCTGCAGACGAACAAGCGGGTAATATGTTCTTCAGCTTCCACATGTTTGAATCCTGATGCTACTCCACCTTCTTGAGGTATGATACATGGCTTAAAATATGACAAGAATCTCTCGGTTTCATGACCTTGTACTTCCCGATATTGAACTGCACGGCCTCCAAGGGCTGCATCTAATTCAACTGTCTTAACTGCAGCAGTCCCGGCTTCATCCTAGTTCATTTTTTATTTCAGAAAATTAATCATCTCTCTAATCATCCTACGAAAAGAAAATAGGATAAAGGAACTGTTAAAAGAGAGTTTGCTTACCTGAGAGGTATCTTTACCAAGCCAGTAATGGATATCATGGCGCAATGCACCAGTTTTTAACGCCGTTGCCTGGTCACAAAAGACCAATCATCGAAAACAGAATAATTTAACCACGACTCGATCAAGAAAGCCCGCATAAAAATGGCAAAAAAGAAACAAAAAGAAGTTGTAACTAGGCCTTAGTTACCTTCAACACTATATAAGAATCTCCAGTGAAAAACTTCCCAATAGAAGATTTTGGAATAGGTGTAGGGCGAAAATTCTCTATACGCCAAACCTCAATACCACTAAAACTTATTGTCAAGGAGAATATCATATAAAGAGATTAAACAAAACTAAATAATACTACAAGAATATATGATGTGATAGTATAAGAGGATGAAAAATTTGAAGGATACGCTTTTTGTCCAGCTCCTTGAAAAGCTGGATCTAAATCTCTCATTGAAACAGACATACTTCTTTATCACTTTCTTCAACTACTGAACACCACAACAATAGACAATACTTATAAATAAACCTATCAGACAACAACAATGTATCATATCAAAATGAATCTATAAGAACACATTTAAAGGTGAAGAAACTAATGATTATCCCATTGAGTAGAATCAGATGATAAAAGAAGAGACAAATAATTCAAAGTTTTCTAATGAATTGAAATGAATTTACAACAGTCAATATCAATCTATCTCAAGTCAATCTTTGTCAACAAACAAAACTCTGAAATCTATATATATTTTTAGATTCCCCAGACAAAATTAGATGAAACCAAAGCAAAGACCTCAGAACATTTCAATTGAACAACAACAACATACTCACAAAACCCAACATTTCAATCAACTTCACAAAACCCAAGGGCTAACTAAAGCTCAAGGATTGAGATACTTACTCTCTACAAATCTCTAATTATTGAATTAACCAATCAAAACAAGCTTACATGGAAATTTCAGAAACACAATCAGATAAAATCAACAACAACAAAAAAAACAGATTCGATACATTACCTGTATAAATCAACTATTCAGCTCCAACCCCAGATCCAATCTGATGATAAAAATTGCAAAAATACAAACTTTAGTCAGAATTGTCTCCTGAGAGACGAAACAAAAGATAAACAGAAGCAGAACAAAAAAAAAGTGAAAGAGAGAGAATTGAATTAAGAGCTTTATTTAGAGAGAGAGAGAAACGTTGAATGGAATGATGAGAAGGCAAAGGCATAGGCGTGCTTATCACTAACCCACAACAACACTACCCATTTTTTTTACTTTCTTCTTCATTTTTTTATAAAAACCCAATTTTTTCAAGTCAACAACTTTTAAAAAAATCTAACCTTTCAAGAACAAAAAATTTGAAGCTTGTTTTTTTACGGTTTCTGAGTTTGGTGGTGTTGGTGATTTGATTTATGTCGTTACCACTTCTGGGTTTCTGTATATTAATCACTAATTAATGGTGAGATTTGGCGCAAACATTAAATTCTTATTTATTTACTTTTAATCTTTTGACCATCATATATCCTTTTCAGGTTTTGGACAACAATCCTATAAAATAAAATTATTTTCCTTTTTATTTATTAAAACATAATCTTATTTGTCTTTTTTTCATGAATTATAATTACAAAACCATAAAACTCTATAGATTATGTAATTAAATTGATTTATTATTTATTTGGTCACATCTCTTTGTTTTTTTTATAATTTCATTTACAAGTATAAAATTTTCTTATTTCCATATAAAAATTCATAAAATTTGTAATGCTCATAATGCTGTAACTAATTATAGAGTTCCAACATATAATATATTTGAGGTTTCTGAATTGAAAATAAGATTTTAAACGTAATTATTTGTTCCTAACATCATAAATAATTAAGTAATAAAATATATTATATTATCTGTACAAAAAAGAGGTATTATTATTACCTTTAACTTTAAGGCTGTTTGTCATATTTTTTTTTTTTTATTTTTTATTTTATTTCTCTCTTTTGAGTCTACGTTGATCAAATTAGACTAATCTTTGTTGACAGTAATATATATCATATTATAATCCTATTATGCAATTAAAAGATTTGACAGGTAAATTAGTATTTTTGCTTAGTGCTATTCAATAAATTTTGAGTGTGTTTTACTCTTTATATCCTAAACAAATATTTCCTCTATGTCATAAAGATTATTTCTACAGAATTATCATAAATTTTTTAAGAAATATTTAATATTTATCTTTTGTAAATATTTAATACTTTTAAAAGTATTTATTTGAGTTTAATTTTACGTGATTTAATATAATTTTTCTAGATTAATTCAGATATTTTTATGTTGGCATTAATCTTAATTAATATGATGTAAATAAAACTTACAAAACAATGCATAAATCTTAATTAATATGGTGTAAATTAAACTTACAAAACAATCTCC
This sequence comes from Leavenworthia alabamica, assembly GCA_000411055.1. Classification (NCBI taxonomy): domain Eukaryota; kingdom Viridiplantae; phylum Streptophyta; class Magnoliopsida; order Brassicales; family Brassicaceae; genus Leavenworthia; species Leavenworthia alabamica. The sequence goes on from KE157112.1 coordinate 77,152, forward strand.
ATAAGAAAATAAAAAAACTAGATTTTCATGAAATACAATAAATCTCAAATTAGGAAAATAGCTCTATGTATATATGAATGGTCTTATTGTGTTTTTTTTTTCTTTTTACTATAACTTAATTTGCTCTTTTTTTTGAAAATATAAAACAAAGGAGCAACACAGGAATATTCTTTTTTTGTATGTGGGATTATATAGTTTTCATCTGCCATTGACTTCAAACAGTTATAATCAGGTCAAATTTTGTTTGTATTAAAGACTTCATAAGTTATAAATTTTACTGCTACAGTAAATTTTAGCTTTCAAACATGATAGGAAAAGTAAAATAAAAACTAGTTTAAGATTTTTAAAACCTTGTTGAATGAGTTTAAGGGAATAACAACAAAATATATAGATCACTATGAAATGAGCAATTCTTGCTTTGGCCCTGTCTTGAGTCTTAAGCCTTTAACTGTAGTTGTGTGAAAATATTTTGATATGAGAATAATTTGGCCAGGCCCAGCCCAATTGGATTGATATGGATTGAATTCAAACAAAAGATAGATGCTGATTTTGAAATATTATTAAATTAATATATCTTTGTCTATTTATTGTTTTAATACTTTATATAAAATATATATTCACTAAAAACTAAAAAAAAACTATTTATCAAGACAAGCTAAAGAAAATAACAAGAGAAAAATCATTATTGTCTATAATGATATTTGATTTGCTTCGAAAAATACGAATATTTAGATTTTTTTTTTTGAATCGATCAAATAACAAATCAAACCGAATCTTATAAATATTTTGTCGCCGTGTTAGCGGAGTGACTAATGAGTTTTTATTTTGTTAGTATTATGAGTTAAGTCATGAATTCTATATAACTCATGAATCATGATGCTAAGAAATGGTCTCAAGCATGCATGCTTATTTTTATATCAAAAATCTTTATATAATATAAAGATATTATACATCAACACAACAAAAACATATAGTAGATTCACTATATATTAAAAATTGTTTTTTCATCTAGCTATATCTCTACTACTAACTTCACTTAACCATTATAAATAGTAAATTACTATTTATAAAAAAAAATTCTAAAATTGTGTATAGTGTTACATGCAAATGTTATAACAAAATCTGAAGGAATAAAAGAACAATGAGATCAGTTCCATAGGTTTAGATTCAGTCAAATGTCGAAGGTGTCATTGTGACATGCAAATATTATTTTATTATTGAAATAACATAAATGGAGACACACGTATTAACTATTGACAAAGAGAGTTTATGGTGTTGACCAAACTACATATACACAGACAGACATCAAACTTAACTATGGTTGGTCGCACGTGCTATGTCCTCTAGTCAAATATATTTTCATTCATTTATAAATTTTTTCTTATTATTCCCATTCATATTATAGTTTTCGTATTATTTAAAAGTTAATTCTTTTAAATATAACTAAATTTTATTTATATTTTATAAATATCGTTAAATTAGTTTAGAACAAAATTATCATTTAATAATTTAATTAAATTAAAAATTAGATTTTATTTTGGAAAATTATATAAATTCTAATCAATAAATACTAAACTCAAACACTATATACTAAACCCTAAATTTAAATACTAAATTCTAATCTCTAAATCAAAATTCTAAACCCTAAATAATAAATAGTAAACTCAAATACTAAATATTAAATCTTAACTATTAATATTAAACCATAATACCTAAATAATAAATATTAAACCCAACCATTGGATATTAAATCATAATATTAAATAAAAAATATGTAATTTTTATAAAAATAAATTTTAACTAAAAATAGTATTCATATTCAATTTAAAAATTAAATTTTTTTTGTCTAATAAACTACATTTGATAGTGTTAAAAGAAATTACTCTTGTTTAAATTATAAATTAATAGTGATTTTTACTTTTTTGGATTCACTTACAAATCATAATGCTTCTATTGATAAGTTTAAATAACAACTACTAAAAATAGCTTTCTAAGCTCTTGAACCTTCGCTACAAAACTGCAAATTTGAGTGATCTATATAATTATATTCATAAAATACTAAATCTTGAAATAATTTGTCCATACTCTTACTTGTATATATGACTGGATATTGAGTTTTGTTTACGTATGGCCTAGATCAAGCTCTTCGTATTAATGAGAAAGCTAACTCTTACGACAAAAACATACAATGACACATGCGAAAATTTATTGAGCCTTGCTATGTTCGTAGTATTGATGTATAAACATATAATATCTTAGTTGTAGCCCTATACCATATACAAATAGAAACTTCTACATTTGTTTTATCTTTTGCAAACAAATATAAATTTAAAAACTATCATTTAGTCCTAATGCAATTTAAAAACCTAAGTCAAAGTAGCTTAGGACATCCAACAACTTAGTTAGTTAAATTGATTAGAGAAATACTATTTAATCTCAGAAGATTCGTATTTGAATATTAAGTATGAATATGGATAATTTTAAGTCTCAACATGTGAATTGGTAGCTGTGGGCGTTCGGTTCGGGTCTTTCGGTTCTCCGAAAACCGATCCGAACCACCACCGAACCGAACCGAGAAATAGCAAGGAAAGAAACCGATCGGTAGACNTCGTAAATAGAATTTATTCGTTGTAATTGATATATATATATAATTTAATAAACAAAAAAATGTTATGTAGCATATTTCAACCAATGAAAACAACATAATATAAATAATTAAATACATTTTATATAATGTTGTTTTCATAATATAATATAAATATATTATGTTATATTATCGTAAATAGAATTTATTCGTTGTAATTGATATATATATATATATATATATAATTTAATAAATAAAAAATGTTATGTAGCATATTTCAATCAATGAAAACAACATAATATAAATAATTAAATATATTTTATGTGCTTGACAAAAATTCAAAAACATTTTAATTTGCATATAAATTCATAAATATATTATAAAAAATGAAAACACTTTATAACATGAGAGAGACTGAATATTCATTAACATAGTTAACATTTAACAACAACAAATTGCTTACATGTGTATCAACAAGCATTTGTGTATCGTAAACAATAAGATAAAAAGTAATGATATATTGGGATTATCACAATATACCATTAATGGCTGAATTAAAAAATTAATTAATTTAATTAGTGATTGTTAATTAATTAGATGCTTCTAATCAGATTTCTAGGAGATATGTCGGAAACACCGACGACACGTGCGGATCCGTCACGTACGCGATTCAACTAATTACTCTTATGTCGTCCATAACTATAACTATTTTAAATTAAACATTATTATATTATTTTAATTTTTTCACACTCTATATTATCGATTTTTATACTCGGAATCACATGTTTGACTAGTCTGGCCATTCGCTTCGGTTTGTTCGGTTTTAAAAAATAAACCGATCAAATTTTTTTAATTTTTAGTTTGTTTTTTATTCGGTTCAGTTTGAATTCATATTCGGTTAATCGAATAATGGTGAAAAATCATGTTTCGGTTTGGTTTATTCGGTTTGTTCGGTTTAATTTACACCGGATAAACCGAACCGAAAGGTGAATTTTCAGATTTATTCGGTTTATTTGGGTTAATCGGATTGAATTCGAGAATTTTTTTTTACCTAAAACCGAACTGAAAAAACCGATTTTTTTTCGCTTTTACTTCGAAACTAATTTTTAAAAACCGGAAAACCAAAAAAATTGAACCGTTTACACCGAATAAACCGATTGCCCAGGGCTAGATTTGACTTACCAAATTGTCACTCTTTTTTTGGGATTTAATTAATTATTTTTGATAAATATTACTATTACTAATCCGGATTAAAATCAGTAACTAGACCCGAAAAAAATAATAATAAAAGACATGTGAAAGAGTTAATGAAACGTTGAGAACAAAAAAAGATAATATTATTTTTTTTTCCAGAAAGCTAAACCTGTTTCCTTCATATATACGAATTACAAACCACTTTTTTCATTTCTTTCGTACAAAGTGAAACTTCCTTATCCGATTCTTTAGCTGCGGAATCTTCAGATTCTGAAGAAACCTTTCAGAGAATTTAGACAAAATCTTCAGATCTGCCACTGTTCCTAGGTTTGAACTAATCTTATTTTACTTGTGTCCTTATCCTTCTCTGTTTGATTTTTTTTTTCAATCTGTATAAATTTGATTTTGGTTAGTTTAATTTGATCTGACTCTTTTGGTCTCTCTTAGTTTACTGTTTCTTCCGACCGATCTATAATTTTTGATTTATATGGTTTATAACACAATCTATGAGCTAGCTCTCATGAAAATCTAATTAAAGTTTTTTTTAACTTTACAAAGGTATTATCTTCAAATTTTTCTTTGAATTATTTCGTATATTTACTGATATTTTAATCTTGTTTATTTTTTCCTGGATTTTTTTGTTTTTTTCCAGGAAAATCTTATTTGTTAGGTAGAGTTGACTGTTAATAAAAATAAAACTCTTTAATTGATTGCTTTTGTTTAGCTACTATGTTCAAATCAAAGCTAATACATTTGTTGATTTATTGCAGTTTAAAGTATTAAAAATATGATAAATGTTATGAATCCAATGAAAGGTGGATCAGAGAAAGGTTTAGATTCTCAACTATGGCATGCATGTGCTGGTGGTATGGTTCGTATGCCTCCTATGAACTCCAAAGTCTTTTACTTTCCTCAAGGACATGCTGAAAACGCTTACGATTTTGTCGATTTTGGGAACTTACCTATTCCTCCTATGGTTTTATGTCATGTTTTGGCTATTAAGTATATGGCTGATGTTGAATCAGACGAGGTTTTTGCAAAACTGAGGTTGATTCCTATAAAAGATGATGAGTTTGTTGATTATGAGTATGGAGATGGTGAAGATAGTAATGGTTTTGAGAGTAATAGTGAGAAAACACCTTCTTTTGCTAAGACTCTTACTCAATCTGATGCTAATAATGGTGGAGGGTTCTCTGTTCCTCGTTATTGCGCTGAGACGATATTTCCGAGGTTAGATTATAATGCTGAGCCACCTGTTCAGACTATTCTTGCTAAGGATGTTCATGGAGATGTTTGGAAGTTTAGGCATATTTATAGAGGAACACCTCGGCGTCATCTTCTTACGACTGGTTGGAGTAATTTCGTGAATCAGAAGAAGCTTGTGGCTGGAGATTCGATTGTTTTTATGAGAGCTGAGAATGGAGATCTTTGTGTTGGGATTAGGAGAGCTAAGAGAGGTGGGATTGGTAATGGAGTTGAATATTCAGCGGGTTGGAATCCGATTGGTGGAAGTTGTGGATACTCTTCTCTTTTGAGGGAAGATGAAAGTAATGGTCTGAGAAGAAGTAATTGTTCGATTGCGGATAGGAAAGGTAAAGTGACGGCTGAATCCGTTATAGAAGCAGCTACACTCGCCGTTAAGGGAAGACCTTTTGAGGTTGTGTACTATCCGAGGGCTAGCTCATCGGAGTTTTGTGTTAAAGCAATGGATGCTCGAGCTGCAATGCGGATTCCGTGGTGCTCGGGTATGAGGTTTAAAATGGCTTTTGAAACTGAAGATTCGTCTCGGATAAGCTGGTTTATGGGAACTGTTTCAGCTGTTAGCGTCTCTGATCATATCCGTTGGCCTAACTCGCCTTGGCGGCTTCTACAGGTAAATCCTCAAACGTTTCCTCCTCTTTGTTATTTATTTGCTTGTAATCTTAAACTATAGACTAGAGACAGGGCCGATCCAGAAGGTAGACCACATAGGCGGTTTCCTAGGTCATCCAGTAGTCTAAGTTTCGACCTACATCGTCTGATTGCATTTTGTGTGTTTCAGGTGGCATGGGATGAGCCGGATTTACTCCAAAACGTGAAACGGGTTAACCCGTGGTTAGTCGAATTGGTATCCAACGGACATCCAATCCCGCTTACCTCATTTTCGCCACCGAGGAAAAAGATGAGGTTTCCGGATTACAACAATCTGATAAATTCAATCCCAGTACCTTCATTCCCAAGCAATCCTCTCATCAGATCAAGCCCGTTAAGCTCTGTTCTGGACAATGTTCCCGTGGGTTTACAGGGAGCCAGGCATAATGCTCATCAGTACTACGGGTTATCATCTTCGGATCTTCACCATTACTACTTGAATAGACCACCACATCCTCCTCCTTCTCCATCTCTCCCTCTTTCTCCTCCTCTCGGATTGCGAAACATCGATAAGAAGAACGAGAAAGGTTTCTGCTTTCTCAGAATGGGAACAACAACTCCATGCAATGATACCGAATCTAAAAAGTCTCATATCGTATTGTTCGGAAAGCTCATACTACCTGAAGAGCAGATATCAGAGAAAGGATCAACGGAGAACAACGGCTTTGCGGGTTCTTCAGACGAAGGATCGCCTTGTTCCGATAAAGCAGGTTTGGAAACAGGGCATTGTAAAGTGTTTATGGAATCAGACGATGTAGGTCGAACGTTAGACTTATCAGTTCTTGGTTCATATGAAGAATTGAGTAGGAAACTCTCTGACATGTTTGGAATACAAAAGTCTGAGATGTTAAGCTCTGTTCTCTATAGGGATGCATCAGGAGCTATCAAATATGCAGGAAACGAACCTTTCAGGTTAAAAAAACATAAGAATTGTTTATATATTTGATTCTTAAATAACATTTTTATAATTTTTATTAATCTCCGGCAGTGAGTTCTTGAAGACAGCTCGGAGATTGACAATTCTGACCGAACAAGGAAGTGAGAGTGTTGTAATATAAGTGTTTTGTTTAGAGCTTGGAAGTCAAAAACTCAAACCTTGAAACTTTTTATTTATTTATTTGTTTTGGTTCCTTTATTTTGGATTCTGTAATCTTCATAATCCATTTAAAAATCTATTTGCAAATAAATAGATTCATTTTCTCTATTATTTTTTTGGGTTCATTAAGTTGTTGAGACTTGAGAGGTTTGAAAATATTAAAATGAGGAAGACAATTAGTTAAGGTGATGCAAATTGCAAAGGTCAAGTCTCTAGGGCACATGCACAAGAAACAATGGTCGGATCCTATGTTTTGAGACAAAACACAAAGTACTTAACACCAAACTTTAGTTGGATCTCCCTCTTTTCATTAATGGTAAGAAACTATAATTATTATTATTTCCAGATTCCGATGTATACAAAGTAAAATTTTCATAACTTTATTTAGAAAGTACAGTACTGTATTAGTCGCTTCTTGGATCTCAAAGTCAATGTAGTTGTAAACTTGAATATTGTATTAAGAATAGATATAAACATGAATAAAGTCAAATATAAGGGTTAACATTATTTGACCCAAAAAAGGTAAATATTAATTAAAAAAAAAAGATTGTGACAACTCTTACGTCCTAAGATGAATCTTGAACTACACATGTTCACATTCACAATCCCAACAAGATTATATGATAAAACAAACAACAAAACGAGTTATACATAGGAAGTCTTGATTTGGGTTTTAATCATTTAATCAATAAAAAAAGTCAAGTTAATCAACTAGTTTTGCAAGAAAACTTTGTTAACCATGGTTGAGTTAAGAGAAGAGACAAAGTAGCTAATGATGTGGCACAAGATTCGTGAAGACAAGAGAATTAAAAAAAGAAGCATGAGGTAGACAAAGATTCGTAAGGCAAGGAAATGCCAACTCAAAGCCCTTTCTTTACGTGAAGAAACATCAATGCATCTGTCATTGTTAGTATTGTCTTCTTTTTTATCGTTCTTTTGTCCACGTGTCCATATTTACGACATCATATAAAACCTATTACTCTGCATATTCATAGTTATATTTGGTGAACCAAAGCATTAACTAAGATTATTCATAAATTATGTAAAACAATGAACATAAGTTAGTGATATTTCAACTAAGAAAATATCTTTTTTTATCAACCAACAAAGAAAATATATACTGCTTCGAAAATATACGAATTTTGACATACGCAAAATCATTTTCATACATAGTTAATAACATAATTATATTAATAATAATAAGATTACCCTGATATTAACAATAAAACTAAGATAACTAATAATCTTATAAACAAAAATTTTGTTTTTAGTGCAGTGTACTTGCCATCTTTTGCTTTTGTATATCTTCTTGAATATTGATATACCAATAGAAATAATGTTTATTTGAAAGATCTCATATATGTTAATTAAAATGATTTCAAATTATATATCTCTAAATCTTTATATTAATCTTTATTTCTTCTTAGAGCTATTTGTTACCATGAAAGGAAAAAATTTGTCGGCACAAACTTAAAAAATAGAAAACATAACATAAATCCACCACATATTTGATAAACTTGTTTTTTTATTTTATTTCCAGCCATAAAAATTAGAATAATAAAAAAAAAGTTGGTTTAAAATAACAAAAACATAAACTTATACTAACAAGGATAATTACATTCGCACAAACGAATATTACCAACCAAGTTACAGTTTCCAGTTCCTCCTCTATACTTCTTAAGACAATGAGCCTCACAACAGTCTTCTGAACATTGAGGTGTGCATAAACCAGCTCCACCTTCACATATGTTGTTTGTCTTTATTGCTGTTGTCTCATGCACGACTGTAACAAAACAATATACATATATATATCATTTTAAATTAGAAAAAATTATTTGAGTATGTAAAATAAACAAAACATTGTTAAACTATTAGATACCTAAGGCACAAATAATAAGAAAGCTAAGGAAGAATGTTAGTGAAGTTGACTTCTCCATAGTTTTAAGTGTTTTTATTTTCTTTCTCTTAGGCTTGTTTTTGAGATAATTCTTAATATGTTAATTATTTTATCTATTTATAGGGAAACAGAAGATCTAAAAATTAAATTGAAAATAAAAACGGAAATATTTGAATTTATAAAATGGAGGAAATTAGAGCAATGATTATGCGTTCATAAATGTATTGTTAAGATTTTTTTTTTCTTCATTGAAATTGTAGAAAATAAAATATTAATAACACATATATGAAACCGTTATTAATGCTCTCAATTTTAAAAGTATGAAATCATATGTTTACGTTTTTTTTGTGACAACATCATATATTTACATTTATGAAAATAGTATCCTATTTATGAAAACATATATTATGGCCAATTAAAAACATTTTGAAAGCCAATGGTCAATTAAACACTATCTACAGATTTAATTTTTGATATAATTTTTATGAATAAGCTCATAAGCATGTGATGTGCTTTGAACAAAAGTGATTTTTGAACATTTTGGATGATTGTGACATTTTTCTGTAACAGACTAAGAGTTATATAGAAAAATGTTACAATAATCCAAATTCGAAGAATGAATAACTTTTGCATATATAATGATATTTTCTATATAATAATCTAATTTATTTTTCACATAAGTAAGTTATTTATTATGATGGAGTTCTATATCATTTTCTAACATAATGATATTCACATATTCAAGTACATTAAATAATAAAAGAGCTCATTTTAAAATTTAAAGATATATGTTAGTAAAATATGTTATATTTCACTTCATGTTTTTTAAATATTATTTTCAATTACCAAGGCCATATATCTCAAATGTTTTTTTACCTCATTTCATGAGGTTTTCAGCTGTCAATGAGTCAATGACCTAAATAAATCTTTGTCATTCGTAACTTCGTATATAAATTATTACATGCATGTGTTTATATAAAGTACCTTTTTTAAACTATAAGTACTTCAACGTATAGTTTTGTTTTGTTTTATATAAACGACTTACTTATATTAGAGAGGTCCACTAAAATTGGAGTCCCAAAATCTCATGTTTTCATGACAATTTTTATATTTAAGCTAATAAATAAGGTAATGTGTTTACAAATCATTAAGAGACATTACAAAGCAAGAACATTATGAAACCTAAAAGGGCCCAATTCGTACTAGCTCTACTGATACGGGCCTTACTCCGGTATCAAGCAAAGATCATGAGGAAAAGAAAATGAAGAGTCATCGAGCTATTGAAAAAGTTTAGCTGGTGAAAAAAACTAAACTGATCTTTCAATTGTTTTCATCCGAGATTAGATCGTTTTTGCGCTCCACCTTTGCAGGGCCGTATATGAGCTAAGGAGGGTGAAGTAACCGTTTAGGTCCCTCGTTTTTATCGAACTTCCGTTTAGGAAATTTTCGATACAAAAAAAAATTCTATGTAACAAAAGTCTCCATTTTTAGTTTCGTCTAAGGCCCCCGAAATCTCAGATCCGGCCCTGCACCTTTGAGCCGCAAAAACTTTCAGATACATATATATTTACACCGCCACTCGGTCGGGTACCGGTAAAAGAAGATGTCATCACCGGAATCTGTATCTAAAAACAGAGTAATCAAAGAAAAATTCACCCGTATAAAATGGACCCATCAACACATGAACAAAACAAAGAAGAATCGGCCATATCTGTATAATTGACAATACTTGTTATATAATATATTCATTTAGGTAACTGAAATAACTTAAAAATTTAACTACAATTCCTCGACTGGGACCAAATTGGCCAACGCCTTAATAATGACACCGCTAAACTTTCGAGTTAGTGTAATAAAGGGTAAAACAGACATTTAATCATACTCTAAGATTCAACGGACTATATTTTAATATATCCAACCTAATAACTCCAAGCTAGGCCAGGACATTGCATGCATGGCATTTAAACATCTAAGTTACATCATATTTTATGTATTCCTTACACATTTAGATCCACATCATTAGTCAACATTATGATTTAACTATTATTATCTATTATATATCAATATACATTTTTTTAATTCCAATAACCATTGTTACATTACTAAACCGTAGTTTTGAAAGTATAATTAATTTCAAAAAAATCATGGAAAAAGACACGTGCTCACATCTGACCAATAGAGAAAGTACACGTCATGCTGATCAATATGGTTTTGACTATTACATGCTGTAATTTTCCAATTTCCATCAATATAATTAATTTATAACATATGTTAAATAATTTGTATCCTCTGTTTCGACCCAATGGGCATGTCTTTATCATCTTCATCATTTTCATTTTCTCTGTAGCTCTTTCACAAGCATTTCTTCATTTTTCATGACGAGAAAGATAACAAGAGAGAAACACATAAGAAAGAGAGAACAAAAAAACGAAACGAATCTGTGAGAGGAAAAAAATAACAGAGTGGGAAAATTTTGAAACTGCCAAGAGAATGTTTTATAAACGTTCATAGAACATATTATATACGTATAAGCAAGGAGATATATATATATACGTTTTATTGTTTTGTGTATCTATATAGCTCTTGAGAGTTGGGAAATTTTCTCGTGATCTTTGATTGGGAAAAACTAATAAGCATCAAGAGGATGATACAGAGACTCTTGCGTTGTTCTTGGATCTGGTTCCGTTAAAATTTTCAGGTTCTAATTCCTCACATTGCTTCTCGTTAATGTATTTGATTTCGACTTTTGATTTTTTTTGTTTGGGTGATGCGATTAGTTAGGAAGAGATCGGAATGTGTTACGATTTAACAGAGCTGAAGGTTTCAATGTCGTTTCATCTCTATCTGCTCTATTTTTTTTCTGGGAAATCGGATGATTTTTCCCGAGAAAACGGTTTAAATTCCTTAAAGCATTTCTCTCGTGAAGAAAAATTTCTTGAAAATATCGTTTGACTCGAACAGAAGAACTTTTATTGTTAGAGTAACTAATTTAATTTGAATTTGATAATTTCAATGTTGAATGCTCTCTCTTAATATTATTATTTTTGTTTCTATTTCTGTAATTTTCCAGGTTTAGATTCATCAGTGAGTGAAGAAATTGTTGTTCAGGATTAGTCGTGTGGCTCTGCAAATAATAAAGGTGTTTTTGATGAGATGAAGACAGTTAAAAGATGGAGTTCAGGGAACTTAGTAGGAGATATAACGTCTTTACCTGGACTTCGTCATCGTGTTCCTCCAGCAAGAAGACGAGTATGGATCATCATCATGATGGTGCTTTCACTAATCAGCATCTTCTTTATTTTAACTTACATGTATCCTCATCACAGTAAACGTGCTTGTTATATGTTTTCATCAAGAGGATGTAAAGCTTTATCTGATTGGCTTCCACCTTCACTAAGGGAATTTTCTGATGATGAGATTGCTGCTCGTGTTGTCATTAGAGAGATTTTGAGTCATACTCCTGTCATAAGAAAGAACTCTAAAATCGCATTTATGTTCTTAACTCCTGGTACATTGCCTTTTGAGAGGCTTTGGGATAGATTTTTCCAGGTAAAACATGACTGAAGATAGCTTGTTCTTCAACTTCATTCATTGGATTATGGTTTTAGAATCTTGTTTCCTTCTCACAGGGCCATGAAGGGAAGTTCTCTGTTTATATTCATGCATCAAAGGAAAGGCCAGTTCACCATAGTCGATACTTTGTCAACCGTGAAATTCGCAGTGATGAGGTTTTATTCCCTTTTATGATGCCTATATCTTTAACATCCATTGACATGGATGTTTTGATCTGTAGGTTGTGTGGGGAAGAATATCAATGGTTGATGCAGAGAGACGCTTGTTAGCAAATGCTCTTAGAGATCCTTCAAATCAGCAATTTGTTTTACTCTCTGAAAGGTGATTTCTTGATCTCTTGCCTTCCCTTTTCATTGATCATTCTCCGACTTTGCCTAAAACATTTTGAATGTTTCTGGTTTTGTAGTTGTATACCTCTTAGAAGTTTTGAATACGTATACAACTACCTCATGTACAGCAATGTCAGCTATGTTGACTGGTAAAAACTCATCACATTGAAAAATCAACCATTCACTCTTCTTCTCAACTTCTTTATCCTTATATATGTGACTTTTGTTCTTCAGCTTTGACGATCCAGGCCAGCATGGAGCAGGTAGGCATATGAATCACATGTTGCCAGAAATTGCAAAACAGGATTTTCGAAAAGGTGCTCAGGTAATAAAATATTTGCCACTCATTCAACTATGCTCACCTGATGCATTACTGTGGCATCTGTTAACATGACTGAAGACTCAAGTAGACCTCTTTCGTCTTTAGTGACTTGTAATAGATCAACATGCATCTGCATGAAACCTAGCATTACATATTTAGAGATCCAAATCTATATTCACATTCCAAATTCTTCCTTTGTTAGTGATGAATTAGTGCTGCAATGCAGTGGTTCACAATGAAGCGACAACACGCAGTAGCTACTATGGCAGACAATCTTTACTACTCTAAATTCCGCGATTACTGTGGAGTAAGTATCAGCTAAACACTCTAAAAAAAGATGTTCTGAAACAGCTAGGATCATTCATTAATAAGATGGTCTGCATTTTTTTGTATTCTTCAGCCAGGTATAGAGAACAACAAGAACTGTATAGCTGATGAACACTATTTGCCAACATTCTTTCATGTAAGAAACCATTTTCAACTCAAAAAATCAAAATAACATATATTTCTATTCATCTCTTATATAAATTTCTGTTGCAGATGCTTGATCCCAGTGGCATTTCTAATTGGACTGTAACACAAGTTGATTGGTCTGAGAGAAAGTGGCATCCCAAAACATATATGCCTGAGGATATCACACATGAGTTACTAAACAACCTAACGGTACATATAGATATCTTTGCATTAGTCTCTTCCATTGGTTCAATTAAGAAAACTAAACCAAGTCTTTTGATTTATCTATCTACAGTCTGCTGACACAGTCGTACATGTCACTAGTGTTGGGATGGTAGGCGCTTGTAAAAAACCTTTTTTTGTTTTTATCATGAGTTTATATAAAAACAACGTCATTGGTTAATACAGGGTGAAGAACAATGGATGCCTTGTATGTGGAATGGAATCAAAAGACCTTGTTACTTGTTTGGAAGAAAGTTTCACCCTGATACACTCGATAAACTCTTGGATCTTTTTTCAGTTTACACAAGATCCGTCACTTGGCATTTGTGATTATAAAGGTTATTTCTTCTTCTTCTTCTATACACTCAGATTCTTTTTTTGACCAATGCTTGATTCCTGCCTATACACATGAATCAAAAATCACCTTTTGAAGCTGTAGTAACACTACAAGTGTAGAAGCTTAAGGATGTATTCTTAAATTTATGCTTCATTTGGTTGGAAGCAGACGATTTTGTTGTCTTCACTCTTCAGAATGTTAAATAAACAGAGTTATACTGGTTTTATATATAGAGTATATTTCAAAGAACTTAGTCTGCATTGCTTCATCAAAGCACAAGCATGGAATAAATCAAACTGAAACATCAAAATATGATAAAAACAAATGGTTACGAAGAAAAAACAGTTTACTTATTAATGGATGCTTCAATCATTTCATTATCGAGTATAAATTCAAAAGAAATGTTTTCCTTTAAGTCAACAATATCCAGGAAAATTCCGAGTAAACAAAAACCATAAGACACAATCTTGAGTCATCATCATCGCATAAAGATAGACTTCACAGCAACCTCTGCATTCACAACACACAAGCCACAAGCACCACTCATTACAAACTGATAACACTCATAGAGTAAGACAAAACATGGTCATAGTATGGCTTCAAAATGATTCCTTTAACCGTTTTAATAAGTCTAAACATGTTTTGCTACTCATCAACGCCTACATTAACAAAATATGAATCTTTTCCAATAGAGCAATTTGACTTTGATGCACACAAAATAATACACATTTGTCATAAAATTTTTGAATTACCTAAAATCATCAACGAGATCGAAACGATTCCGTCGAGATCAATGGCCACCATGCTCCTTAGCATGCTGCTGATGCTCTAGATGGCGACGCTCGTTAGGAAGAGCGACAAGGTAAGAGAAGGCCATGCCTCCGAAACAGATATGAAGGAGAGGTTCGACGGAGCTGGTTTGAATGTATTTGTCATTGTAGTTATCAAGCCCTTTCTTCACGGAGGTCTTAACTGAATCGATAGAAAACGTCGATTTGAAATATCCTGGAAGCTCTGTTACCTTCTTACCCTTGATTTCACTGTAAATCCTTCTCATCGCCATTGGATCTGCTCTCTTCCTTCTTCGTTATGCGACGAGACACAAAAAATGGTACTTTTTAACCTAATCACGAATTGGGGATTGAGAATTTGACTTTTCGAAGCCTTAAAACAAACAAAGGGAAAACAAAAAAAAAGCCAATAAAATAAAATTTGGTTTAATTTCGGTTACACCTTATTCGGTTTTGTTTGATTTCGATTTCTTCGGTAGGATTTTTGGTTTTTCCATTTGCTGGTTGGGTTTAATCCGATTCAGAAATTCGGATCTCATTTGGTACCCGTTTCACCTGCATAACCAATTAACCACCATCCTCAGCATCAGCAGAAACGGTTAGACCCGAATATGCATAGGGTTGTTGTAGAATCTGGAGTTCCTTATATGGCCATGCACATGAGAGGTGATCCATGTACAATGCAGAACAAAGATAATTTGCAGTACGATGATCTCTGCAAGGATGTTGCTTCTGAACTCTACTTGAGTGTAAGAGATGCAGAACTTTTGGGGATTCCAGCTTGGAGAGTTATGATTGATCCAGGGATTGGGTTTTCAAAGAGTGCTGATCATAATCTTGATATTATCATGGACCTGCCAAAAATTAGAGAAGAGATGGCTAAGAGAAGCATTGCAGTGTCTCATGCACCTATACTCATAGGACCTTCAAGGAAAAGTTTTTTAGGAGAAGGTCAAAATCGCGCTTTTTGTAAAGAGCAGGAGGTTGTGTGCAATTTAACATAAATACAATGTAAATATTAGTTGACGTGTCTAAATCTAATTGGATAAGCTGACGAATGACCAGAGCAATTAATCAAAGTTTGAGAAGGAAGGGGAAGAAGAACAATTTCGCGGATTCAAAACAGAGATCGAGCTTCTGCATAAAAAAGCTTAATCTTTTGAGAATGACGGAAGAATCAGAGAAGGTGTCTTCTTCAATACTACAGAAACCTTCTGGTGAAAAGAAACATGATGATGCTGGGATCAAGCAACAGGTCTGTTTGAATTACCTTCAAATTCGATTATTAATTTGCGTCTGATTTCTCATTTTACAGATTAAGTTTGTAATTTTGATCGTGAAATTGACTTCATTATTCAATTTCTGGGTGGTTTTGTTTTCCAGGATCCAGCGTCTTCGTCTGGTGATTCTTCAATGTACAATCCTGTTCTTGTTCCTTCACTGTACGATGAACAAACGAACCGTGGAGCTGGGATCTATGCTGTTCCTGTTCATCAATTTGGTGGACATATCTCGGGTCTTCCCTCTAACTACCTTATCCCTCTCACTTACAATCTTCCCACGTAAGTTATTGTATTAGCTTCGATACTAGATGATGCCATTGACTCTCATTGTAACATATTAACGAGTTCTGCTACAAGTTTGTCCCTTTGTTCATTTACTTGGGAATTGAATCCAAAATTTTGATTAAGCTCAACTTACTGATGGTTTTTTGGTTAGTATTGAATATTGTTGGGTTTGATCGTTTTATATTTTTTTGTTTAGTAATAGACCAAGTAATGAAGCTGAGACTGGGGGTGAGAACCAAGGTGAAGGTGTGCAGGGTCAGCAACATCAGAGGCATGTAGTTGAAAGGAGATTTCAGATCGCGTTTCAGCTCGATGTATTTCTCATAATTAAGCTTGCTGCTGTCGTCTTTTTGTTCAATCAAGATGGATCAAAACAAAGGCTCGCTGTTCTTGTGGTTTTCGCTACCATAATTTACTTGTAAGTCTTCAGAATCTGGTTTTATTTCACTCCTAAAGGTCTATGATGCTTGAGTATGACAACAAATCTATAATGAAATATGTTAAAGACCCGTTTAACTCTACTATCAATCTGTTGTACACAAAAGTACTTAGAACCTGTTGAAGAAAACAAAGGTCATTTAATGGCTGTGTGGTTTTGTGAAATTTGACAGATATCAAACTGGAGCTTTAGCACCGTTTATCCGATGGCTTTCACAAGGTATGAATAGAGCAGCAGTACCACCACCTCGACCTCAAAGACCTGCTGCGAGAGCTGATAATGATCCTGCAGCTGTAATGCCACTAAACGAAGATGCAGTTCCCGGTAAATATATTACTCTGCATATATCTCAGTCCAACAAATGTTAACTAAGGCCATAGCAACAACAACTTATGCAGAAGCTATTTTCTTTATGCGCAGAGAATCAAGCAGATAACGGAAACCAAGCAAATGAAAATGTTGATGCAGGAAACCAAGGGAATCAATGGTGGGGAATAGTGAAAGAGATTCAAATGATAGTTTTCGGCTTTATAACTTCACTACTCCCTGGCTTTCAAAACATAGAGTAGACTCTGTTTCTTCACACTCTTCTTCAACTCAAAAAGGAGTGTATGTTCTACTATAATCTTATTTGATCTCATATGTAAAAGTACAGAAATTTTTTACTCTTAACGACTCAAATCTTCCAAAACTTTATGTATGTGAGCAGCAATTTTCATACTTTTGCCTCTGATGTTTATTAATTATGTGCTCTAAAGAAAAAAAAAGATAATATATACACAGAGAAGAGGCAGAAGAAGAAGAATTTGAAGGTCCATCACATTTCCAACAAAAGATTACTGATTTTTCTAAGCTCCTTGAGAGCAGTCATGGCTGTGACTTGTCCCTTTCCAACCAAATTAGTCTTAGCTAAGTTCTCTATTAATCCTGCCTGAACCTGACCGCTTTCTTTCTGGATAACCAACTCGATCACCTGATATGGTCAGAAATCATCAGCTCGTTCGATTTCATATTTTCAGAATTCATAAAGAACTAGCGAAAGAGAATGAGAGTGAGTTTACTTGGATGTGTTCGAGCATGGAGTTGCCAAGGTTCTTCAGAGTATTCATCACATTCTGGTCTGTATCTCCTTTGCTGCTTGATGATGAACCATGTGGAAGAGATTGTGACTCGGAAGAGCAAACCAAATCACTCTTATTACTATCAACACCATTGGATCTTGTCTCCTCACTGTTGAGATTGCGTCCAAACTTCCAAAACCACTGGAACTTTCCAGGTAAAACCTTGCTATGCTCCTTAATAACGGCCACAGATTTATCTGCGGCATCTTCTTCATCATGAGACTGAGTTACTGGAAACACGATGCTCAGTTGAGAAGCAAGGGGAAGAGGCGAATCTACTACACTTGTTTCTTGATCTTTAACTGTTTCATCAGGGAACATATTAGGCGAATCGCCTATGGTTGTTTCTTGATCTTTAACTGTTTCATCAGGAAACAGAGTTGACTCGTTACTACTATCTGAATCATTCCCTATGTAGTTTGAATCTCTAAGGGGACTGTTTGGATCTGAGAAAGCATTAGATGAATTCTCCTCAACGGCTACACTCTCTTCACCTGCAGTTTCAAAATCTATATTTATTTCCTCAGTTTCTTGAATTGAGCTATCTTCATTGTTCACAATATCTATCAAACTCGCTTCCTCAGGTTCAGAAACAGCCTCCCTATTAAAATCTTCAAGCAAGTTACGAGCAACTAATGATGCCTTCACTTCACTCTTCCCATTAACTGACTTGGTGTTATGTGTTGGCTCAGACTCTGCTCTGAATAGTCTTTTTACTCTGAACCATGACTT
Organism: Leavenworthia alabamica; assembly: GCA_000411055.1. Classification (NCBI taxonomy): domain Eukaryota; kingdom Viridiplantae; phylum Streptophyta; class Magnoliopsida; order Brassicales; family Brassicaceae; genus Leavenworthia; species Leavenworthia alabamica. The sequence continues at coordinate 95,721 of KE157112.1, forward strand.
TTTCTTCTGTATTGAAGAACGACTCTGTTTCTCTTCCTCGGCAGCTTGTTGTAGAACTCTCCATTTCTCCTCCCAGTAACTTTGTGGTGCTATTATTAATGGAGATTTAGGAGAAGTGGATCCCAAAGGTAAACTATTAGTTCTCGCCGTTACTGCAGGACTGATGCTCTGATCAAAGACATTGTTTATCATTAAAGCTGATGATCTTACATCAGCATCCAAAGCCAAAGCTTGTAAAGATTTAGCCTTCTCTATAATTTTCTTCACATCAATCTTCTCTGGGAAATTCAATAGTCTTTGGAGACAAGAACCTGCATTTTCAGTAGCAAGCAATGATGATCTTAAATATAATATCATCGAAACAGCCATTCCCGAGATTAAAGCTCCCCGAGGAGAATCAAAGATCTTGTAGCTCTGGTTTGAATCAGTATCTTCGTATGTTCTCGCCGTATTATCTGCTGAGAATATCTCATCCCACACTATCAGTAAATCCTGAAGCAAAAACTCTCTTCCAAACAAAACTCGTAACCAACGAAGCCCAAAGTACTGAGGTTCAACTCCTAATTCTACTAAATGGCTATACAACGACGAATCAACAAACGATAAAAGATGGTAAAACGCAGTGCACGCATCAAGAACAGGAGACAAACCCGTATGAGATCCATTAGCTGGAGAGTAAGCGAAAAATCCAGCCATTGCAACACAACCATGAGCTCCATTCATTAAAGCATCAAACATACAATAAGCATCATGCTCCATGAATTTATCAGACAAAACAATCCCAAGTTCTCCTTCGACTCCATAAGCATCACTTAACCTGACAATGAACTGAATCTCAGGATCAAGCTCATCAAGACTCTTTATTTTCTTTGAATTTCCCTGAATACCACCAATCTCATCATCCTTATAATCCTCAAGAAACTTTTTGAAATCAAAGTTGTAAGTAAACTCTTTTTCTTCGAAAGATAAACAATCAAATCTATCAGTGAAATGATCTTCATAACTTTTACGCACTTCAGATAGACGCTCAACATCAACATGAAGAACATAAAGCAGAGGAGCCAAAAGCTCATGCATTCCTATGAGAAGAAACAAGAAAATACAAAACTCAGATCATACATCACAAAATCTATACTCTTAAATAACAAAATATGATACTAGTACCTTGTCGATATCCGTATTCAGGATGCTTAAGACACCATAAGAGTAGAATACGTCTTAACATTCCTTGACATCCAGGAGCTTGAAAGTAACTACAATGCTCAGGATATAACCTTGATAAGTCTTGATCCAATGTTTTCTCTAGCTCAGCGTTACGAAAGAACCTACTCCATGTACTATCTACAAATTCACACCTAAGAATCTCAGCAAAACTCTAAAGACAAGAAAATCTAATCATATAAGCTTTACCTGGGTTTTGAGATAAAGGATTGTCAATAGAGAGATCAGGGGAATTTCTAAGATCTCTAGACAAATGTGGATCTATCAAGAGACTTCTCCTTAAAGCAGCATATCTACAATGACAAGAAACATTTGTAATGTTATTACATTTAATCTCATGTCCAAATAAGGAAACTTTATGAGTCTTTAACAACACACAAGATTGAAAAAGTGATCTTAGGATGTGGTGTGAGAAGTTAAAAAGCTACTACCTTCTGCGAGATTCAGCTGTAGCTTTACGAAGATCATTGATTGAAGAAGATTGAAATGGAAGAACACCGAGATTCACACGCCACCGAACACCTCTAAGATTGTCTAAACGACGATCAGATTCGTCTCCCAGAGATTCTATCTCCGATGGAATCATTAGCTGGTTTCACAATAGTTAAACTAACGAAGGAAAAATATATATAAAAAAGACTAGGAAATTAAATCGAACTTTGATAAACAAAAATGTAAAAAATCGATTAGATCGGAATATAATAAAATATGAGAGAGAGGTAAGGAAGAAAAATCACAAAAAGAAAAGAAGTGTTTTTTTTTTTTTAATTNTTTTTTTCGGATTTTTTCGGTTTTTCGGATTTTTTCTTTAATTTTCGGATAAAATTTTTTTACAAAACCGAATCCGAATCTAAAATATTCGAACCGAATAAAATCGAATTTTGATATGTTTCACTTTAGATAACCGAAAACCAAAAAATCCAAATCCGAATCCGAATACCCAAGCCTAAACTAAATTACTTTTTTTTTTTTGTTATTTATTGAGTCAGTCAACTCTATACAAATATAAATAAATGACTGTTCAATTAGTATAATACTAATAGATTATTACCGTTTTAATTTACTGTCTAATATTCTTTTCAATAATTGTTTTTTAAATATTCTTCCAAAACAATTTTTTCTATATTTGTTATGCATTTGCTCACACTTTTTTATGATGAAATAAATGACAATAAAACTTTTGGAATGTTTAAACTTTTCTATCCGTGAATAATTTAGTTTTATTTAAATTTTAAGGTGACTAAATATGTTGAATTCATATATTTTGTGGAAGAAATATATAAATATTGGAGTTTATAGTTTAAAAATAAGAGTGAAATTTTTTCATAATTAACTAAGAGTGAACTTTTAATAATAGTATATTCAAATATAAATTTGATATACATGGCCTTCCGAATTAGAGATAATTAATATATAACATTCTGATTCATTAGAAAACTTAAATAAATATAATGTAAATAAAATTATAAATGAGTGTAAATATCAAAAGGAATATTCGAAGAAAATTTTCTAGAATTTCAGATATGGCGGCATGAGCCACGAGTTTAATTACAACTTGGAAAAAGTCATATCCAAGTAAGCATTTCCGACACGTCTCCATTACTTGTCAATGTAAAGTCTAAAAAACCAGAACTATGTTGTAAAATTAAAATAACGTGTAGAGTGTTGGATTAAAAGAACATTATTTTGTAATTATTCGAATCACACTACCACAATTGGCATTATAGAGTTGGCAAAGTTTCTTATTTGTATATAAACAAAATAATTCAGGTATATTTATGTACATTTTTAAATTGCATTTGAAATTAAACTTTCTACGAAACTTAAAATATTTATTTCGCCTTCCGACAAGAGTATAAAACTCAACTCGATAACCATGCGATGGTAGCGATAGTGGAGTAGTTCTCCAAGCGTTAGGTGAGTGTTGTCTTGTTGGTCAAAACCAGGGATCGACTCTTTCCGGTTACGGAATTTGTCATATTTAAATCGTTTGATCATCGGAGCTTTCACATGGTCTCTTTTGACCTTACGATTAGTCGGTGTTGGGGAGATGATATGTTGGTCTATACTATGAACTTGCCACCCTAAGGTGTATCAGAACTGACGGTTCCCTAATTCAACCAGATTACCTGAGTTATCAGGAAAAAAAAAACTCAACTCGATTACTGAATCTATGTGTGTGGATCTTTATTTAGTAGTCTTTATCAATATATATTAGGTTAAGGATTTCTCATAGAAAACAATAAAACAAAACTATATAACACAATACTATAAATTCTATGAGATTATTATTTTGGAGAATATAACTTTTTATGGACGAGAAAAGTCATATTATCTTGAGGCAAATGCATGAATGATTAGTATTTTCCAATGGACAAAAAGAATAATATATACATACATCGCTTTCAGTATTTTCACCTCCAATAAAATATTATTTTAGTGTCTTTAATTTTCTGGCCAATTTTTATTTGTTTTTGATCGGAAAATGTAAGATAATATGAAATCACTTTTGTTTTCTGATAATGGGCTTAAATGATTGATTGAGCCCAATAAACTTTTGTAATTGGGCTAAATACGCATTTTGTATTCATAAAGACGGAAATGAATCTCTTTATAGCCGAAGCAGAACCTGCCCATTAGAAGGTTCTATTAGGTACTGTTCTATGAAGATCTGGCTCTCAAGGTAACAATCCTATTTTATTTACAATATATCAGAGAGTAATATAAAGATAATGTTGATGCACCAATTCTTTTTGTATGTAAATGTAAACACCTTTACTATAAGATTCTAAGGAAACTGAGTTTGGAGACAAGGTCGGATTATTAAACTCTATTTGTAATACCCCGACCGTAGAGGTGTCAAAATGGGCGTCCGTGTCCATTTTGGACCGTCCAACGTTATCCTTTATAATTATTGTCCATTATGTTCCATGCCCAATAAAACCCGTTTTCGAAAAGGATCAAACCCACTAATACCCGTTCAAAAATGGAATGTCCATAGGACGTCCATATTTTTTTATTTGATATTAATGTGTAGTCTTGGACAAATGATCTTGACCCGAAAACT
>KE157112.1:119022-140013 GCA_000411055.1 Leavenworthia alabamica
GCGAAGAAAACTATGAGAGAAGTTTTTTTTGTTCTCAGTAGCATCTCTATTTTGACATTTAAGCTACTTATAAGTAATGACGAGTCATGTAGGATTGAATCATGTCTTTTCTGGTTTCAATAGATACATTGACCGTTGACTTTTTCACATTATACTTTATAAGAACTATACCATAAAGCATATAAACAAGCTTGTAATAGTCAACCATTTTTTGTATATATATTTCAAATACACTTTGTCCTTTATTTGGATTTTATCATAAATATATTTTGTATGTATTATCATTTGAGTCAACATACTAAAAACAGTATATAGTATATATTAATGTGTTATATTAACAGTTGACAATAAAATAATATTTTTGCACTCAAATCTGAAGATATTGAAAATGAATTAATTTTTGTTGAACAAAATAGAGTCGTATTAAGCCCTAAATCAAAAAAACATACAGTGGGCCTATTAATTAAACTCACTAACCAGCAAAACGGGCCCATAAGTTTCCGCAGTGTTGTAAACCGGTTCAGTCTAAACCGGTTCGGTCTAAACCGGGAGCCACTCGTGAGTTCATTAGTGTGATCATTCGGAAAAAAATATCGCAGTCGCTCGTGATTGTTCATCAGATCGAAGCGAAGAAGAGCAGAGATCTCTCTCTAGCAACAATGGTAAGGCTAAATCCATCAAAGCGTTTTCAATTACAATGAATTTCGTCGTTGTTTGCTTACAGCTTGTTTGTTTGTTCTTATTTGATCCATTAATGCTCTTTTCCGGTGAAAAGGCTGCGAAACCGATTGCGAGTCCGATTCCGGTGGCGATGTATCCAACTTTGTCAGTGTTTACTCTAGCGACTGGCCTCGTCATTACCGCTATATTCTTCATGTAAGCTATAATACTCGAACTGATTTGTACATCTCCGATTTATATTGCTCGATTAGTGAAACAGATAATGATTGATTTTATATGCCTTTGATTCATCTTAATGATTAGAATATAGAATTTTGCTATGTTCACTGTATTTGAAGCTTCACCAACATTGTTACTGTTTACATATGGTTTCTGGTAGTAGTGCATTCTCAATTTGATTAGCTTTTGGAAATGTGTGAGCTGTGTAATGCTTTCATGACTCAGAATATATGAAATGAGTAAAGTGAGATTGTCTGTGGAACCAGTACTGTACATTATAGTTACACTAAATGTAACAAAATGAAGTTAATGAACTAACATCGATTTCTTTTGAGACACAAGAAAGTTAGATTGTATAAGTCTCGTTTACACAATGATTACAAGTTTTGTTGAAGTAATTAGTAATGTGTGTTTCTGGGATATGAGCATATTGGGGTTAGCCTCGACTCTCGAGTCAAAAGCTTTAAGATTGACTTAAACCATTCATATTGGTTTTTCGGAATCTTACAGTATTTGTAGTAACAAGGAGTGATTGTAGTGTGTTTCTAACTTACCCTGTCATAACATTTGTGTTGTAGCTATGAAGCTACATCATCTAGGAAAAACCGAAGCCTTGGGAAGGAGCTTGTTACTTCAGCAGTAGCATCTGTCTTCTTGGTATAGCTTCGTTTTCTTTGTCTCTTAACTTTAATACCTATGTTAAAAAATAAAATCTTGTGTTGAGGTAAGATATGTTTGATGTTTCTCTGTTTTTATTTGCAGGGTTTTGGATCGTTGTTCTTGCTACTTGCTAGTGGCGTTTATGTCTGATCTTTCTTCTTCGATACTATTATTCCCAGCAGCTAGTTCAGAGACCCCAAAAAAAACAGATTATGTTTGTTCAAATGAACTCGAGTTATGAGTGATGAGACTTTTGAGTACTAGTCTTGTGCTTTTTGAACGTTTAATATAAAAAAAAAACCACGACAGTTTTTTCATTCATTTTTTTTTTAATTGTGACAATATTAATGTATAACCGTATCCACGTGGCAAGAAATATAATATAAAAAGCAGCGATGAAGAAAAAAAAAGAGAAATAAGAAAGAAAATGGAGAGCGAAGAAGCAGCGACTGTTCAAGCCACCACGCTGAGAAGAGAAGCGAAAACTCCGGTGACGGCCACTGAGTCAACGAAGAGAGATCAGAATCCTAAGAGTAATGAAGAGTCTCAGTCACCTTTTTGGCAACAACAGAGTCACATGGACATCGTTGACGATAAGTACTCTCAGTGGAAAAAGCTTCTTCCCATTCTCTATGATTCGTTTGCCAACTATAGCCTCGCTTGGCCCTCTCTCTCTTGCAGGTCTGCATTTTCCATTCTAGGGTTTACGATCTTTTGGTCTTGGAGAATTCTTTTACCTTTTTGAGTTTTGGGGAAATAAAAATTCAAGCTTTGTGCTTGGGTTTAGACATTGAATTACATTTCCTTTTAAACTAGTGAAATGCTGATGATTGAGAGTTTTCTTCCAAAATTCTTGTAAATGTTGTAGTTAGGGTTTATACAGTTTCTGATTTATCTCAATCTCCATGCTTTTATGTGCGTTGATAGGAGAGTGGTCAAGTGTTCGTTGATAATAACACTTGACTAACTCGGTTTTTAGTTTTAGGTTTTGTTTCTTTGTCCGCTACTTTTGATTTCTAATAACATTTGGTCTAGTTTTGTTGTAACTGTTGTTTGATTTGAACAGATGGGGGCCACAGCTTGTGCAAGCAGCTTCTCAAACTCAACAGCGTCTCTATTTCTCTGAACAAGTGAGTTTTCCCTTTTGTTTGTTCCCTTCAGTTTCCAAAGTCTGTCTATTGCTTATCATCTTTACTTTTTTTTGTCACTAGACTAATGGCACTATGCCTAATACTTTGATCATAGCCAATTGTGAAGCTGTCAATAGACAGGTAAATTAGTTTTTCTTTTTACCATATCTTTATTTACTTTCTGTAATGATGAAAATTCTTGAAATGCCATTTCTGTATGTGCTTTCAGCTTACTGAAGAAGCACATTCTCCATTCGTTAAGAAGTACAAGACCATCATCCACCCTGGAGAGGTTTGAGTTTGCACCCCTTTAAGAGATATTACTGTGTTCTCATTGTTGTTTCTTAGATTGGTTAACTGAATATGCATTTCATTTTTGACTTTGGTTTCTGTAAAAGACTTTGTGATGTGTATCCTTCATTAATCGCAGGTCAACATAATCAGGGAACTTCCACAAAATAGCAAGATTGTAGCTACTCACACTGATAGTCCTGATGTAAGCTCTGCTTTTTCGAGTCATAGTCATGGAAAATAATATTGCTATCCTTGTTTTGGACATAGTTCTAGTTACAGTCATGAAAGTATGATGTATTGGTTGTTAGGTTCTCATTTGGGACACTGAGACTCAATCAGACCGGCATACTGTGTTTGGAGCTCCACATTCTCGTCCAGATTTGGTATGTTCTTGTGAGAATTTCGAGGTGTTGTTGTCCCATTGTGTTAAATCACTGTTTGGGCATCATCAGAACAATTAATAGAGCTACTTTTTTGCACCATCTGAACAACTTTTATTTTCAGTTACTAACTGGGCACCAGGATAATGCTGAATTTGCTCTTGCAATGTGTCCAACCGAACCTTTTGTTCTCTCTGGAGGTTTATACTGGTTCTATCTTTGTGTGTTTTATCTTGTGTTTGCAAGTTTCTCATGAAAGGTTCTTCCGCAGGCAAGGACAAGTCTGTTGTTTTGTGGAGTATCCAAGATCATACCACAACGGCTGGTATGGATTTCAAATCGCCTAGATCTAACATCATACAGACTGGTGAAGGTAATAGTCAAACTAGTGGTCGTTCTGTTGGCCCTCGAGGCATATATCATGGCCACAATGATACAGTTGAAGATGTGGCATTTTGTCCATCTAGGTAACTTCTTGGTACATCCTTTTATTTTGATTTCTAGGCTCTGAAGTTTACACAAAAATGCAGAACTACTCAGATTTTTCTGATGCCTTTGGTGATTTTTTTTGTTTTTTCCTGAAGTGCACAAGAATTCTGCAGTGTTGGTGACGATTCTTGCCTTATCTTATGGGATGCACGAACTAGCACAAGTCCTGCCATGAAGGTACCTCTCTTTTTAGCCATATCTATTTTTTTGTTTTGTTTCAGCTTCTCATGTGCTGACAGGTTGAGAAGGCACATGATGCTGATCTTCACTGTGTCGATTGGAATCCTCATGACAACAATCTGATTCTGACAGGGTACTCATTTCACACACTTTAATACTTGTCCAAAAGTATAATACTTGCTCTCTCACTCCAACGCTGCTACGCCATTTTTCTAGGTCCGCGGATAACTCTGTCCGTGTGTTTGACCGCCGAAACCTGACCTCAAATGGAGTTGGGTCACCTATTCACAAATTTGAAGGCCACAAAGCTGCTGTTCTTTGTGTTCAGGTTTTGACAACATGCCCTGTTTTGTCTTTTCATATTATTTTTACTGTAAATAAGAATACCTATCTCTAGTAACACCACTTTGTCATCAATTCAGTGGTCTCCTGACAAATCATCTGTCTTTGGGAGTTCCGCAGAAGATGGTCTCTTGAACATATGGGATTATGATAAGGTCTGTACATTTTCTCAAATTCACATTTACACTTTCAAGTTCATCATAGCCATAATATGTGATGTACATATATCAGGTTGGAAAGAAGTCTGAGCGAGCACCTGAAGCCCCTGCTGGTCTATTCTTCCAGCATGCTGGTCACAGGTTCTCAAGACTTAATCCTAATTCTCTTGTTTTGCTTTCCCCTTTCACTCTCCTTAATGGAATCTATAATCTACTTGGCACATCTTCTTAGAGACAAAGTTTTCGATTTCCACTGGAACATATTGGAGCCTTGGACTATTGTAAGTGTTTCTGATAACTGTGAGAGTAGTGATGGAGGTGGTACATTGCAGGTACTTTCAAATATCGAAAACCTACCTATGAGTCTAGTTTTCTCAGTAAAGATTGAAAACTTTGTTATTTTATCTTTAATTTCGCAGATATGGCGGATGATTGATTTGATTTACAGAGGGGAAGATGAAGTCCTAACAGAGTTAGAGAAGTTTAGGTCACATGTCTTCTCATGTACCTACAGACATTAAGGAAGCAGTCCCTTGTCTATTAGTTAGTTGATGCGGTTTAGGTGTCAGTTTTGCAAGAAAAAAATCGATTGATGTAAGAGAGTTAGTGGTTAGTTTTGCCAGAAAATTTACTTGGTTAATATTGGTAGGTTTAGAACTTAACGGAATCTTTTTAGTGTTCTTGATCATGTTTTGTTCAGGTTAAATCGTAGGCACCTATTACTTGTTCTTCTTCAAACAACAAAATCAGATAAAAATTGTTTTTGGTTCTTCACCTCTTTTAATTCCATTTCAAGAATGGTTCTGCATTAACCAGGTTGAACCGGTTTACAAAAAAAACTGAGGATATTTATTACAAAATATCTTATTGAGGATAATTACTAAACTATATTGTATAACTAAAATACAAATAAATCATCTTAAATCCTAAATCAACGCTGCATAATAACCAAACAAATATAAAAAAAACTTTATTTGTCGACGCATAAAAACAAACACACGTCGACTTGAGTTCTGTATATGTACATGAATATACCAATATATTTGTTTGAAAGAGAGGAGACAAAATGTGGCTGGAGTACTCTTTAATGTCCTAAACCTCTTGTTTTGTCTGCATCTCTCTTGTTCATTGTACAAAGCTTTTAGGTAGTGATCATTGATACTCTTGTTAATGTTAATGTATACAATGGATCTATGATATGGATATTAAATACATGGACTATGAAACACGTGATAACCTGCGACTGTGTCATTTTCAAGCTCTGTATATAAAGGAAGAGTTCATAAGGTCACGGGAAATACCATTCTACCTAGAGTTTGGGAGCTCAAGATTTTTACTTTATGTAACTGCTTATATACTAGGTTTCGACCTGTGCCCCGGAACGCGGAAAAATGTTGTATGATTAATAAAAAATAGAAAAATTGTAAAAAAATAAGATGCGATCAAGTTTGTTTTCAAATTTGGTGACTAACGTTTTTTAAAATAATATTTTTATTGCCGAATATTATTTTAGAGTAATCTAAAATAATATTTCAAAATTAATATTGTGTTAATATTTCAAAAATATTTCAAAATTAATATTGTGTATACTATGAAATATATGGAAAACATATATAAAAGGTGAAATATATGATTTTATACAGTTAAAAATTTATATCATAAGAAGTTTATTATTATTGATAATATATATGATTAATAATTTATTTATTAATGTATGTGTATATCTTTTGGCATGTAGATTTTACCTTTATATTTTTTTTCATTTAAGAAAATTAGTAAAAAAATGAAATTAAAGTTATCAATCGAGTCTTGACACTAAATATATATTTTTCTAATAAAGGGTCATTTTCTATTTTTTTTATAAGTTAACGATATGATACGAATCTACACTACCTTTGATGAAGATCCATTTATGTGTATAGTGCAAAAGTTAGATATAATTAATATTAAGTAAAGTAACATAAATCAACAATAAAATCTTCATTAAAAGTAAAAGTTGCATACTTTTATAGATTCTAAAAGGAAATTATTCGTTTCTTCATGAACATATTGTGGCTTAGGGAATTAATTAACTAATCATATTATATTGGTATTATATATAATGATTACCTACAAATTTAGGGTAAAAAGCAAAAGGAAATCTATATATATAAATATATTTGTTTTTGATAAAAATAGATTATATAACTAACCTGTAAAAGCTCTCAAACATATAAAACATATTGTTTTTACTGATATAAATTAGATTTAGAATTATATTTAATCATGAATAATTGGATGAATAATTGGGATGATTATCAATAGCTGCATGCATATATACACATGTGTATAGTCTTGGACATTCGGTTTGGTTTGTTCGGTTTCGGATGAGTAAACTAATCGGAACAATGTTTTTTAGTTTGGTTAACCGAATAACGGTAAAAAAATATCGGTTTGTTTGGTTCGTTTTTGGATAAAAAAATATTTTTGAATTCAGTCCGATTAACCCAAATAAACCGAATAAATATGACAANTTATTCGGTTTATTTGGGTTAATCGGACTGAATTCAAAAATATATTTTTACCCAAAAACGAACCAAACAAACCGATATTTTTTTCGGTTTCATTTCAAAACTAATTTTTGAAAACTGAACAAACCGAAAAACAAAAAAACCGGAACCGATTAAACCGAATGGCGAAGACTACATGTATATATAAAATGTGCACAATATAATTATATTAAGATGAAACTTAGAGTGATGACACAATCATTGTTAAGTACCAATCAAAGTTGGCTGAGTACTACTAAGTCATAATTTGCATTTTGGTGGACCCTCTTCTTTCTTACATGTGATCTTTATCATTTCTTTCTATTAGTTTTCATCAATTTTAATTTGTTTATTTAAATCCCAAATTTTTGCAATTAGTTTAATAAATCATCTCTTTAATTAGATATAGTTACTATTTACTATAGATATTTTTATAGCGGAATATATCTTTAATAGTTATGTAATTAGGAAAGATAAATACATGTTAAAATGTGTACAAAGAAAAAAAGAGACATGAAGAATATTTAAACACAAGGAATAATTAGAGACAGGTTGGTTCTTGTTTGTACGTTTGGAACATGTTACACAACATGTAAATCTTTTTATGGAATATGTCACACCAATTCATAAATTTAATATTTACTTATATATTCAAATGCATACAAAAATTTTTAATTGAGTGGCTATGGCTAATTTTTTAAAAAGCTAATAGAGATATTTAAATGATAATTGTAAATAGATAAATAATGAGCATAATTCGTTCGAGGTGACTTGAAATCTAAACATGTATATTTTTGGACATCTGTTGTGGGATATTGATGCTTAGGCCTGGGCATTCGATTTATTCGGTGTAAACGGTTCGGTTTTTTCAGTTTTTCGTTTTGTTCGTTTTTCAAAAATTAGTTCCGAAGTAAAAACGAAAAAAAAAAATCAGTTTGTTCGGTTCAGTTTTAGGTAAAAAAAATATTTCCGAATTCAATCCGATTAACCCAAATAAATATGAAAACTCACCTTTCGATTCGATTTATTCGGTGTAAATTAAATAATTAAACCGAACAAACCGAACCGAAACATGATTTTTACCATTATTCGCTTAACCTAATATGAATTAAAACCGAACCAAAAACCGAACTAAAAATAAAAAAATTCCGATCGGTTTACTCTCCTAAAACCGAACAACTCGAAACCGATCTAATTCGGTTCGGCTTTCGGTAAACCAAACAAACAGAACCGAATGCCCAGAGCTACTTATGCCAATAATTTGGATTTTTGTTTGAACAACATTTATTGAAAAAATCCAGTAATTTAGTGGATTTTTGTTTGAACAACATTTATTGAAAAAATCCAGTAATTTAGTGGATAATTAAACCTAACTTTTGAGTCAGCTTCTAATGATAAGAATTAATTCAAGAGGACAGTTTTATTGAAGTGGTATTTTTAATGAATATTTATAAACCAAAGAAAAACACTTTATAAAAATGTAAAACTTGTCATAATTATGTGAACAACATATAAAATAATAAACTGATAAGATATTATTAATAAAAAAACAAATATTGAATTTAATACAAAAATTAAAAACTAGTCGCTGTCACTGAGACTCTCTCTCTCCCTTATAAATAAATGTTTGTGGCAAAGTAATAAATCTCTCTCCATTCATTTCATTCACCTTCTCCGTCTTCTTCCCTAATCCCTTAATACACTCTCCAACTCCACCCAATACTAATCTCTTCTTCTTCTTCTTCTTCTTCAGCCTACACACCGACACAGTTACCATGGATAAGAAAGCAAGAATTGTTATTATAGGAGCTGGAATGGCTGGTCTCACAGCAGCTAACAAGCTCTACACAACTTCCAACAACATGTTCGACCTCTCCGTCGTCGAAGGCGGTTCTAGAATTGGTGGAAGGATCAATACCTCTGAGTTCTCCGGTGAGAATATTGAAATGGGTGCCACGTGGATTCATGGGATTGGTGGAAGTCCTGTTTATAAAATCGCGAAGGAGATTGGTTCACTTGTCTCCGATGAGCCATGGGAGTGTATGGATTCAAGTATTGATAAACCTAGAACATTTGCTGAAGGTGGTTTTGAGATTGAACCTTCCATTGTTGAAAATATCTCTGGTTTGTTCAATGCTCTTATGGAATCAGCTCAGAGTCAAAGGAAAGAGATTTCTCAGACTGATGCCGAGTTTTCTGATATTTACGAAACTGCCACTAGGGTTTGTTCTCCTCGTCATAGTAGTGTTGGGTCGTTTCTGAAATCTGGGTTTGATGCTTATTGGAGTAATGAAGGAGATAAAGAGAGTAATGGAGTCAAGGAAGAGTATGGGAAATGGACTAGAAAATCTCTTGAAGAAGCTATTTTTACAATGTTTTGTAACACACAGAGGACTTATACATCTGCTGATCATCTCTCAAAGCTTGATTTCACGGCGGAGAGTGAGTATCAGATGTTTCCAGGCGAAGAAATCACCATAGCTAAAGGCTATTTAAGTGTTATTCATCATTTAGCATCTCTTCTTCCTCAAAGTGTTATCCAATTGAATCGAAAGGTCACCAAGATCGAGTGGCAGAGTAATGAAATGGTAGCTGAGGATAATGAGAAGAGTTGTCGTGTTGTAAAGCTTCATTTCTCAGATGGGTCTGTTGTTTTTGCAGATCATGTTATTGTTACTGTTTCTTTAGGAGTTCTTAAAGCAGGGATTGAAAGTGATGATGAATTGTTTAGTCCTTCTTTGCCTGATTTCAAATCTGATGCTATTAAAAGACTTGGTTATGGAGTTGTCAACAAGTTGTTTGTTGAAATGTCTCAGATAAACTTGTCAACTCTGCAACTTGTGTTTGATCGAGATGATTCTGAGTTTAGGTTTATGAAAATCCCTTGGTGGATGAGAAAAACCGCCACTATGACTCCAATCCACAGCAATTCAAAGGTCTTGCTTTCTTGGTTTGCAGGCAAAGAAGCTTTAGAGCTTGAGAAACTAACAGATGAGGAGATTATAGATGGTGTTTTGACTACTGTATCTTGCTTGACAGGCAAGCAAGTCAAGAAAGAAACTTCAAAGCCTTTAATCAATGGCTCTTTGAGTGTTAATAATGATGATGATGAAGGGGTTATAACAATCAAAAAGATCTTGAGGAGCAAATGGGGAAGTGATCCTCTCTTCTGTGGCTCTTACTCGTATGTTGCGGTTGGATCAAGTGGGGATGACCTAGATGCCTTGGCTGAACCATTACCAAAGATCAACAAGAAGGCTGGTCAAGTCAATGGTCATGATCAAACTAAGGTTCATGAGCTTCAAGTTATGTTTGCAGGGGAAGCAACACATAGAACTCATTACTCCACAACTCATGGTGCCTACTATAGTGGTTTAAGAGAAGCCAATAGGCTTCTCAAGCATTACAAATGTAATTTTGAGTGTTAATTTTAAGAAAAAATGTTTTTGAGGTCTATGTTTTAGAGAAGCTTTAATTAGTTTTGTAATATTTTTTAATTGTTTTTGTTAACTTTCAATTTGCTTCTTTTTTTAATTATTATTTACAATCTAAAAAGCAAATTAATGAATTTATTCGTCTATGAGTTTCAGGGGACAAAGGATATTAAAAAAACAAAAAGTAAAGTTAAAAAAAAAAAACAATATCTAAAAAGATATATAATGGAATTTACATTTTTGTTTGTTAATCTCACTAGTCACTAGTCATAATTTATTTTTTATTTTTAACATTTTATATGTGGGTTTCACGTGTATATACAGTATTTTTAAAATATTTATGGAAAACTTATAAAAAACATATGTAAACCAAGAGTATTATCTCTTTGATGAAAAAAAGAGTAATATCTCTTTTACTTTTTGGCAGTTTACTATATATACATTACAATTTCACAAAAACCAAATAAGCAATCAGATAAATAATAAATATGATTATAATCTTAAATATGAATTGTTTAATATTTAAAGTGAAAAATGATATTATAAACTATAAAACAAGTGATATTTTCTTTTAATAAAATATGTTAAAATTGTAAAGGGAAAGGAACAAAAGAAAAAGCTTAAGATGCTCCCTACCTAAGCTATACAAAGAAACAAGCCTAAGAAATTCTTAAAAGTATCATCTTCAAATTGGTTCCCAAATCAATTGATTTGATTCAAAGTTATGTAATGAACAAGTTATAGTAGTGGTAGGGTTCATTTCACCAATTTGCTTTTTATCTTTAATTATTTCATGATTCTTCTAAATTTCTAATCTAGTTTTATCATAGTTATAAAAAGTATACTCCATCAGTTTTAGATTATATACTTTATTGTTGTGAAACAATTTGATTACCTTTTTATTACTAGAGAAAACAAGAATGGCCCACTTGCTGTCTTTTTTTTCCAAATTATTTTAAAACAAAAATAAATTATAAACTCTAAATATAAATATTTAGAAAATCAAATGCTTCTGTCACACTTTTTTCATTTTCAAAATCAAACTCTAAATATAAACTGATGCCTGATTGCTAATAAAATGAATCTAACTTTATTATTTGTTATCTGTCCCGTTTGATTTGATTGAATCGGGTTGATATCGACTATTAAGTAAGTAAACGGTGTCGTTTTATATTCTCGAAACGTGAATAATGACGTCGTTTTAAATAGAGAAGAGAAGTGACAACTGTGACATAATAATATTACGCAGTGGTTGAATCAGTGGCTCGAATCTCTTGATTCGACTCATCTCTCAGCTCAACGTTGCTGCATTTCAATTTCCACCAAGGTACGGCAAGATTCTCAATTGGGCTCTATAATTTTTGTTTATTGGTTTTTAGGGTTTTGCTTCTGCTTCCGTTTTGTATTTGTATAGTTGACTTATAGATTTATCTATAGATCTCTTCCTGCTTCTTCCAGGAGTCACGGATTTGGTCTTTTAGCTTGATTTATGTGAATTCACTATAAGCCCTCCTTTTTTTTTGCTGAAGTAGAGAAATCTGTGAATGTTAAGTTTTGAATAATTTGGGTTTTTTAATAATCAAAGATGCTTGCTTTAGAATTGCTAGTGTGTTTTTGGAACTGTGATTTCCTCCTAGTTAGTTAGCTTGATGATTACATTTTCTTTTTGTATTGGAAGGAGTTTGTTTGGAAACATGGCATCAAAGTTTATACAAGTTCAGTCAAAGGCATGTGAGGCTTCAAAGTTTGTGGCTAAGCATGGAACTTCCTACTACAGACAGTTACTGGAGAAGAACAAGCAATATATTCAGGAACCTGCCACTGTTGATAAGTGCCAAGAGTTGTCTAAGCAATTGCTCTACACTCGTCTTGCTAGGTCCATATCTCTCTTATCCCTCTGTCTCTCAGCATTTGTCCGGGGCATAGTTTACAACCATTTTAGATTTTGTCTGGCAAGATATGTTTAATTTTTTTACATTTTATTCTTTGTGGCAAAAATTGTGAATGCTTATTCAATATGAAACTTGGATTTGCATTAACAATCAGTGAATACTTTGAGATCTCCTCTTGTTTCTGTGGCCCCATGATTGAAATTGGAATCAGACTTCTACATTCCTTGATTGCTTGATGACGGTTTAGGCATCTCTTAGCCTTGAAAATCTTATTCATTGGCAAGACCAGTTCTATCACCATGAATTGTAGAATCTTGTGCTTTTGCATTTTGCAGTCTTGGCTTTGCCTTTGTGTGTGACTTGACTCAAGTATCTAACAATTTTTCCATTCCTTATTACAGCATTCCTGGACGCTATGAAACCTTCTGGAAAGAAGTAGACTACGCAAAGAACTTATGGAAGAACAGATCTGGTCTGAAGGTAGAAGATGCAGGAATCGGTGCATTGTTTGGTCTTGAATGCTTTGCCTGGTATTGTGCTGGTGAAATAGTCGGTAGAGGATTCACCTTCACAGGCTATTATCCTTGAAGAGAGTAACAATAACTCAAGACTGTGTAATCATCCCATCCATTTTTTAGTTTTCATGATTCTCTCTGAATCAAATTTTGGTTTTTTCCAGTTTTTTCTTGAAACAGAAGCTTTGAAGCTGAGAAAATCCATTTTGCTAAAAAACTCTTTGATAAGATTGCTCTCAATAAGAAGAAAAATTTCTTATAAAGTTTCTTCCACTGTAATGTTGTTGGCTTTGTTTGATATCAATATCAGCAATGATGCATAAGTTGTCTCATTAAAAGATCAGCCGATGCCAATATCAGGCAGAAACAGATGAAAGAGACAGTATCAGTGTGGATCTCCAGTGGCAACCAAGACCTAACATTCAAGTCTTGAAGTTGAATTTGTTTGTATAATACTTGTGATGTGATTGTAACAAAGAAGTAGATTTGATGCGTTGAGTTATAATACTAACAGATACAATAAATAATAAATAATTGGTTTTACAAAAGAATCGAACTCGGGACCTCTGGCACGTAAAGCGAATATTCATTTAACCTAATAATTGTTTACTTCTCAGAACTAAATCTAGGGTTTTGCAGAGACTGTATATAAAGTCATCGTCATAACCTAAACTCAGTTACGAGTCTCTTTCACTCCTCCGTTCCGCCGCTCCCTAGTCTTCGAATCGCAAGGTGAGCTTGAAATCTTCTAAGCTCTATCGCCTTGAATTCTATTTGATCCTTCTTAGCTTCCTGGTTCATATATGTTTTATTAATTTTGTAAATTTTTTTTTTTTGGTGAAGGAGGTTGAAATGGCGACAGTTCCAGGACAGCTAATCTGGGAGATCGTAAAGAGAAACAACTGTTTCTTAGTTAAACAGTTTGGTAGAGGTAACGCTAAGGTTCAGTTCAGCAAGGAGAGAAACAATCTCTGTAACCTCAACTCTTACAAGCACTCTGGTAATGTTCATCTCTTGTTCACTCTACATTTGTCTGAGAATTTTTTATCTGAATCTGTTAGATTGAATGGTTCTTAAATGAACTCAAGTCTTTGTTCACTATGAATTTGGTTTTCATTACAGGTTTGGCTAACAAAAAGACAGTGTCGATTCAAGCAGCTGACAAGGAACAAGCTGTGGTACTAGGAACCACCAAAACCAAGAAACAAAACAGACCTAAACTCACTGTTAACAAGTCTATCCTCAAGAAAGAGTTCCCAAGAATGACCAAAGCTGTTGTCAATCAGGTATTACTTCATTTGTTAAGATCATTGGATATGGTTGCTTTATACAGTGCTTTAGGTTCACTAGCCTATACATGTTGATGGTGTTTGGCAAGTCTTATGAATTGATAATATATTTGGTTTTGTGGGGCTGTGATGAGAAAGCTAACACGTAAGAAGAAGAACTCCTTTGTGGGGTTTTTTTCTTCTATGAAATATATTTGTTACGCTTGGCTTCTGAGCTATCATACTTTGAATTTTAATTTTACTTTTTTTTCTTGCAAATTATTATCAGTGATGAGAAAGCTAACACGTAAGAAGAAATACTCCTTTGTGGGGTATTTTCTTCAATGAAATACACTTGTTACGCTTGGCTTCTGAGATATATTCTTCTCTGTATCATTTCTCATTTGCTGATGTATTTTTATTGTCTATCAGTACTAATCAGTTTACTGTATTAACTGTTTAGGTGGTGGACAACTACTACAGGCCTGATTTGAAGAAAGCAGCACTTGCTAGGCTTAGTGTCATCAGCAAAGGTATTAGAGTTGCCAAGTCTGGCCCCAAGAGAAGAAACAGACAAGCTTGAAGAGTAAAGTAATATGTGAGCCACTAAGAGTTTCAGACAGCTTATATAGGTTAAGATCTTTTTTGAACAGCTGAGAGTTTTGCTTGAAACATCATCGCCTTGTCATCCTTTTTTGCCAAATGATATTGAAGCTATTATTAATATCATTTCATGTTGTGTATAAAAATGTGTTCTCTATCTCAACTTCACCATTACTCGAATTACCAGAACAACTACAAAAAATGAAAATGTTCTTACATGAACACCAACATGATTATAATTTGACGAACTTAAGATAGTTAAGATGTGTTAAATCTTGTGGACTCTGAAACCAGTTTCCTCGGAAGTCATATTCTCTTTCCAGCTCTCGAACTCAGATCCACCAAACACAACTTTCTTTATCCCGACATAACTGGACACAAATAAAACAAACCTTAGACAGACCATGTCCACCCCACAAACATCTTTTAGTTATTAGACAGAGAAATAGAGAACTGAACTCACTCTGAGCTGATTTGTGTCAATGCATTAATCAGAACATCGAGAATCAACGGCTCTGAGGTCCCAATATCAAGCCTGTCAAAACAATCATTTACGTTATGAGTGTACAAATATGCAAAAAGATAGAAAACTTCCCAAATCTAAGGCCACAAGATTTAAGATATATGGTTTTATAGTTTAAGAGTTATCAGTTATCACACCATATGCGAGCTACATTGTCTTGGACTTCAAGATCCCCAATGTTATAAAATGTAGTAGGCTCAACATTAGCTCCAAGGATAGCATCATAGTTTGGCCTCTTATCCATTGGTGCTTGTGATAGCTACACAATAACAGGCAAAAGAGAAAGCAGCTTAAAGCTAATATTGTGATACTTGTAGTTTATAATGCTTTGTAGTTTATCAAACAGAGACATACTTGCATATTCATGGAGTTGTATCCACCAAGTCGTCCAAGGATATGCCATGAACGAATTGTCTGCAAGATATTAGCCATCAAAAGAAAGTATTAAGTTTGATTTTTTCCATATCTCTTCAGGAAACATTAAGATGAAGTTTCAGGGAACTCACATCAGAGATCAAGGCTATGTCTTTATCTAGTGGTGCATTGTAAAACTCCAACCACATGTACGAATTCGAATACTCAAATCTAACAAAACAGTAAAAACCAAGAGAAATAAGCAAAACCAATCAACCAAGAGAAATCATATATAAAAAACTTTTAAAAAAACTTCAAATGTAACATGATGAACTGATCTGAGTAACTCACTTGTTAAACGTGACTTGCATCGAAGTTGCAGAACCAGTCTTGGTGTGAAGAATTTTGTTCCTCTTCTTCCTCAATCTCTCTTCCATCTATAAAGAGTTCATTTGAAACCAACCCATTTCATTATCAATCAAAAAAGGCTAAGCTATAACTTTAATCAGCTCAACAAAGCTTATCATTTGAAATTGTAAGAACCATAGAGCAAAGATATAAACTTTAACCTTCTTTTGAGCTTTCTCTGGATTATCTAAACAATCTCCTAGAATATCAGCGAACTCAGGGTCTTTATCGTAATTTATCTCCTCTTTTGTCGCTTCGTAAACACCTCTCATCCTCGAGGACACTTCATCTTCTTCTTCTTCGTCTTCTTCAGTATCTTCTTCCATTTCTCGACCTATACCATTTACTCGCAACTTTCCACACTTCCAATACCAATTCTCACGTATCCCCTGAATCCTAGGTACCGGAATTGTCGAGTTGACCCGTAACGGCGAAAAATTGTATAAACAAAGATTCGAGTGAGTGTTCTTCGCCATAGAAGGCTGAAGAAGGTTAAGAAAACATTGAAATTTAAGCATTCTCTTGTCTTCGTCTGAATTCTGCAAGTAGCTAGCTTACGGGTTTTTGGGAAGAGATGAAGCGAAGGGTTTATCGTAGTTTTACAGTGAAACTGAGCGTACACGAATATTAAGCTGACGTGGCAAAATCAGGTCACGCTAAGTAGATATTTATAAAAAAAGCCCATTGGGCCTAAACATGGTACATTTGAAAGCTTTCAAACTAGGGTTTATTGTTCCTCATCTCTCTCTCTCTTCCACTGTCCATCTCCGTTGGCTCATTGACGCCGCGAAAGGTACTTGCGAGATTGATGATTCTCGTTTTGATTTTTGAGCTGTTTATAATATATATATAATACAAAATTCTGAAGGAATTTGATAATGGTAATGAAATGGTGTTGGGAGTGATATATGAATTTTGCAGGCTTAACTGAAGAGCTTGAGTGAAGTGATAATGGAGAAAGGTAAGGGAAGAAAGGAAGAGGTCGTTACTAGGGAGTACACTATCAATCTCCACAGGCGTCTCCATAGCTGGTATTTAATTAAATCATGAGTTTGCATTTTAACCTTACTTATATTATATTGAGATCGGACTATGATTTTGGGTTTGTTTTGATGTGTATGTAAGCGTTTCAGATCGTAGCTTTGAAACTGAATTAGAGTTGCTCAGTTCTAAGTTTGTTTTATGTAATAAAAATACAGTTGAATGCTTTAGTTACAACTCTGTCTGCATCATAATAGTATCTCTGTCTCTTTTTATTGAGATTTCTAAAAGGAGTTGCTTCTTTGGTTCATATATGTAAAAATTATGTGTTGTCTTGGATTTTATATGAACAGTACATTCAAGAAGAAGGCACCCAATGCCATAAAAGAGATAAGGAAGTTTTCAGAGAAAGCAATGGGAACAAAAGATGTAAGAGTTGATGTGAAGCTCAACAAGCAGATATGGAGCAGAGGAATCCGTGGTCCTCCTAGGAGAATCAGAGTTCGTATTGCTCGCAAGAGGAACGATGATGAAGATGCTAAAGAAGAGTTTTTCTCACTTGTTACTGTTGCTGAGATCCCAGCTGAAGGTTTGTCTGGTTTGGGAACTAAAGTCATTGAGGAAGACGAGTGAAGTGTCTTCTAGTCTACCTTAATATTCCAGCTTCTTGTTTCATTCCTTACATTATATGATGAAGACGAGACATTTATATCATTTAAATCACATATATTTATTTTTAATGGCTTGACGAATAAATATTATTTTACATCCGAATTATATAGTCGAGTAGGTTTAAAATGACTTCATTTATATCAGCAAAATCCAAGGTATCTGCATTGGGTTAATTGTTGGGTTTTTTTTAAACAAGTTAGGCCCATTAAGAACACATAAATGGGCCGGGCCGTATTCGTAGAAGATCTTCGTCATCATTTATAAAGCATTCACAAGAAAACCCTAATACCTTAGGACAACTTAAAGCGTCGTCGTCAGAACTCAGAAGAATCCTCGTAAACAAATATGGGTAATTACTTTTAGAAATTTTTGTTCCCAATCTATCATTAATCTATTACAGTTGTTGATGATTTGTATTTTTTGATTTGGTTGGAAATGATTAGGTAAGGTTCACGGTTCTCTAGCTCGTGCTGGTAAGGTGAGAGGCCAGACTCCTAAAGTGGCGAAGCAAGACAAGAAGAAGAAGCCACGTGGTCGTGCTCACAAAAGGTTACAACACAATCGCCGTTTCGTTACCGCCGGTAAAAATATTTAGCTTCTCTTGTCTTTTCAACTCCCATTATTTTAGTTCAAAATTGTTAGTTGGTAATAGTGTATCTGTAATAGCCTTTGCTTTTTAGCCACCGTCTTATGAATTTGTAATATCATTGGCTCACACTGGATTTGTAATGTGTGTGATTCGATTTTTATTTCTTCTTTAAACAGTTGTTGGATTTGGCAAGAAGAGAGGACCAAACTCATCTGAGAAGTAGATGATGATGATCAGTGTGGAATGATCAAGTTACATGTTTTTATTTTGGTGTTTTGCTGATTCAGTACTTGTATGAATTCTGTAATATTTGGTTTGTTAAAGATACTGTATCAATATGGTTTATTAGTAGACGATGTATTCGGTTTATTTCTCAATCAATTCAACTTTTAAGGACACAAACTCAACATTAATACCAAACCGTAATTATTTCATTACTGAAATTGAAAACCAAAGATACATAACCAATACAGTACAAGGACGAAATAAACATCAAATCATAATTAAAATCAAAACCAAAAACAAATAAGATTGTTTATTTGTTCTTCTAAAAGTGTATAAACCCTTTGCTTGATGCACAACAACAATCAAATCACAAATACATGACACAAGAGTGTTTCTGATCACTTAGAGACCAGACTCAATAAGGTAATCACCAAGCCTCTCCACAACCAAGTTGCATTGACCTCCAGTCATAGGTTCATCATAGATTCCAAAGATTAGAGCTTGAGTAGTCTTCTTAATAGTAACTCCACCAGGTCCCTACAAAGAACGAGAATTGCTGAAAAAACTCTGATCTTGTTTTGATTCTTAAACTCGAGTTGAGAAAATGATACCTTTTTCCCACGGATCACAGCTCCAGCTTCACCTTGAACAACCATGTACTTAGCACCACCAAGAAATAACCCAGTTGGAGCTAGATGTCCAGGTTCATCAAAGTCTTTCTTTATTCCTTCAATCTCTTCAGGCTTCAACTAAAATCATAATAAATAATGATACTCTACCAAGTCAAACCAGATCCAAGTTTCCTTAGATCTGATCATGAGAAATAACTAGGATCGAAGTAGATCGATTAAGTTAAGGATCGGAGAAAAAATAAAACCTGAGGAAAAGTAGAGCTTTGAGCCCAGACACTGCCGTCTTGACCGAGGATGGCGGCGGAAGTGAGGTGGTTGTCTTCGACTTCACACATGAGATGGTCATCGACGTATGATTGCCACGACATCTTCTTCTTCTCTGGAGAGATGAAACTGATTCAACTTCTCTCTGTGGTTCTTCGCTTTGTGAGCTTTTATTCAATAGAGAGATGAGACTTTGTGCTTAAATTAATGACACAGACATCCAATAATATTCTTTTTTAAAAATAATATATTTGTAATAGTTTTTTTACTAAAATTTCATAAATAAACATATTTTATTTATTTAGGATTTGAAAAAAAAACTATTGAATTCTTTGTAAATTATTGTATATACTTTTGTATCAATTTTCTACAGAAACAATATTTTTATTTTTTATTTATATTTCATTCGACTGTTACAAAAATCAAAGAATTTATTTGTGACACTAATATTTGATACAATATTTTTTTTTGGTTTGATGTAATATACTAACATGCTATGTTTTATGTGAAAAATCGACCAAATGATTAACCTTTTAAATGTTTTAGATTTTTTAAAGAAATTTTCATTTGAATACTTCATAAATTTTCTTTAGAAAAAGTAGATCTCACCAAATGAAAAAATAACATGTTTTCGAAAAAAAAAGAAAAAAAAATAATAAATAAAATAGTAGAGATTTAAATTAAAAAAAAATCAAAGTGAAGTGATCGAAGTATGGTCATGATTGTTTTACAGGGTGGATATGCTCTAGCTTTGTATCCTTACGCATTATATTCCATTATTTTTGGTCCACTCTTTTCTAATTAAATATTCTCCTTTGCCTAATTTCATTGTCAATAAATTTACTGTTTCTAGAAATTTTCTAAGATCGAAAGATCAGCTAGTTAATATTCTTTTATGGATATGGTCAAACTAGCATTGATTCAAAATGAACGATTAGAGATAATAAAGATAATAAACGTTTTCGTTAGCCATGGCCCATGGACACGACAGAATTTTTCGGTTTGATTTATTTTTGCGGAATAGTTTATATTGTTATTCGTTTTGATTTTAAAAAATTTGAATATTCAACATTTTTTGTATTATTCGCGAAATATTTGTTAAACTTCGATTTTTTTTTGTCTAATTTTGATTTTTTTAATCATAAATTTTTAATATATAAAAAACATTTTTTAAAATATTTAAATATTCAAATAAATATTTTTGAAAATATTCGAATATTCTAATAATATAGAGAATATAAAACTAATTCAAAAAATAAATTACCATAATCATTAAACTTTATGTTTATACATACATATTTATAATTATATATTTAATAAATTTATATATATGATAAATATCCGAATCGAAACGAATATTCGTTCATTCCATAAGTGATATTTGATTCTTTTTTTACGAATACTAGATTTCGCTATTTGATTTACTTCAAAAAACTACGAATATTCGTATTTTTCGATTCGAATCAAATACTGAATCAAACCGAATCTAGCGAATATTTTGCCAAAGCATAGTTTTCGTTATATCATAGAATTTTTAAATTGGATTAAAAAAGGAAAAAAAAAAAAAAAA
>KE157112.1:140044-155438 GCA_000411055.1 Leavenworthia alabamica
TAATAAAAGAGATACGATAGGAATAATTTTCCGACAAAATATTTTTATTATTACTTTCCTATAAAGATTCATGAAAAATTATAGAAGGTTGGCTTAGCGAACTTTTTTTATATAAAAGTTTATTGCATTTAAAATTAAAATACATGATATATCATTTTATGGTTATAAAAATTTGTTACAAAAAAACGATTAAATAAACGTAAAATAAGTAGCAAATCATAATGTGAAAAAATAATCTAGATTTAGAACGAACAAAACAAGAACCAAACTCAATTTATTTCCTAAACCACGGACCAATCTTTGATTCGGCTTCGGTTTAGAGATCTTGTTCGAGGAGGTAATCACCCAACCTCTCAACAACCATGTTGCACTGTCCTGGTGTGACTGGCTCTTCGTAGAGCCCAAACACACATGACTGTCCTGTTTTCTTTATCGTTATGCCTCCAGCTCCCTATCAATCCAAACCAAAACAAAATTATAATATAAGATATTAATATAATTAATCTCCACATGTTCTCATGCATATAATAAATATTAGTTGTGGGCATAAAGACCGAACCGAATTTATCAAACCGATTCGAATTTAAAATATGAAAACCGAACCGAACCGATCTGCTTTTGGTTTTAAACGGTGGGTTTTTCAAATTTATGAAAACCGAACCGATGACCGAATATACCGATATATATTTTTTTTAATTTTTTTTTTACTTTTTATGTTTTTATTTATTTTTCTTTAATATTTTTAATATGTTTTATTTATTTTTAAATCGAACAAAAATAACTCAAATAAATCAAAAAATTAAAATAAATTATTATTTTTATTTTAGAACCGAACTAAAACTGAAATATAATAACGGATCGGAGATGTTTTAATATCCAAAACCAAACCGATCAAATATGTTTTAATACTCAAATTAAATCAAATAACACTTTTAAAAATCAAACCAAACCGACGTGTTTATTCGGTCTTAAAAGATAAGTTTTATCATTTTTAAAAAACCGAATAACGAACCGAACCAATGTGGTTATTCGGTCTTAAACGGTGAATTTTATAAATTTTAAAAAAACCGACTATCGATTGCTACAACCCGAACCGAACCGACGATTCGGATCGTCTAATAAATATATTACCTTCTTGCCACGGATCACAGCTCCAGGCTCTCCTTGAATCACCATATACTTAGCTCCTGCTAGAAATAATCCTGTTGGTGCCAAGTGTCCCGGTTCTTCAAAATCTTTCATTATATCACTAAACTCTTGTCCCTTGAACTATCATCAAACCCAATCTTAAAGACAAAACGAAACTGAAAACGAAACCAAAATGGACTATACAAAACAAACCTGAGGGAAGTTAGCACTCTGAGCCCAAACACTACCATCATGACCAACGATGGCAGCAGCGTTAAGGTGATGACCTTGACCATCACCAACATCACACATCAAATGTTCATCAACGTAAGTTTGCCACGACATCTTCTTCTTCTTCTTTCGTTTTTTTTTGTTAATCAATGTGTTATTATGTGTAACATAGGGACTTTGTCGTTCAGATAAATAGGAGAAGAGCGATGATGAATTATTTGTTTAACCGTTAGATCACATAGACGAATTCTCAGCCTTACAATGATCGATTTTTAAATTAGTGTTGCTTATGTCTCGCCTTCGTTATAGCCTTCTTCATCATTATTGCCACGTCATCTTTTTTCCTTTTCTTGATTTCTCCTATTTATAGCGAATATTAATCACCATTGGAATAATTAGTATTCGTAAATCAATGATTATTTTTTTCTTATCCTAACCATTCATAAATTGTATTGTCAAATATTTTAACTTGTTCCGACCAAACTCTTTATGTCTTAACCAACCGGTTTGTCAAT
Source organism: Leavenworthia alabamica (assembly GCA_000411055.1). Classification (NCBI taxonomy): domain Eukaryota; kingdom Viridiplantae; phylum Streptophyta; class Magnoliopsida; order Brassicales; family Brassicaceae; genus Leavenworthia; species Leavenworthia alabamica. The sequence continues at coordinate 141,919 of KE157112.1, forward strand.
TGGTTATGCACGGAAAATATTTATAACTTTAAGTTTTAAATAATTATAATAATATTTAAAATGAAAAAAACTTATTTATTTTATTTTGTGAATAATAACTGTGAATTCAAATAATTTAAATTNAATCGTTTTTATGTATTTAAAAAAATAATAAAATAAAAACAAAATAAATTGTAGATTTTTCTGGTTGTGACACATCAGCATATGATGAGGTGTCAGAAGGAGAAGATTGCAGTTATTGTTAAATTTACTTGTGAATTAGTAGAAATAGATAACGAAAACTACGTCGTTTTAAAAAGGACCAAGCATTTGATAAATACCACATAATCTCATATATTTTCTAAATCCAAAACTCTATAAAATACTATCAATTTTTTAAAAATTATTTGATTGCTATAACCCACCCAATATTTTTATATTTCTAGCTTTCTTTATGGCCATGAAATAGAATATTCAAAAGATCCTTATTAATAACACATGAGTCAAAGTAAATAAGAAACTATAATATAAAATATTTTATGTAATTTGACATCATAGTATAGTTTAACAATCGTAAGCACAAACACAAGTTTGGAAGTTATCTCCGGTACAAACGCCATTTCCATCATACTTTTGAATACAAAGTGGTTGACATTCTTGAAAGGTGCATGGCTTGCTCAGTTTTAGGGTTACAGTACATCTTTTTACACTCCCTCCCTCTACATTTGGCAAAGCCAAAAAAGCTAAAAACAAATAAACAAATATTAAAAATCATATAAATGAATATGATTATATTAAATAAACGAACGAGAGCATATATATATTTGAAATGATTATTTCAAAATTATATATACCTTGAATTCTATAAAATATATGAAAGTATAATATGATCATCACATAAATAATCATATATATTTTTGTGATGCATCGATCGATTTCAAGAAATAATATTTGGGTTTTATAACATGTTCAATGATATACAAATACAAGGCATATAGATTTGTACCTGAGAGAACAAACATGGCGATGAACACATACGAACATAATAGTTTGGCCATGACTTGGTCGGAGAAAATAGAGGATGGTATTAATCTAATAATTATTTGGTTAGAGAAATTTTTTGATATTGAAATTGGGATAGACCGATAGAGGAAGAACGTTTATATAGATTTTAAATGACAAGATAAACATTGATTTATTTAGTCAAAAAATTTTATAGATAGAAATTTAAAATATTTGACCAAAAGAAGAAAAAAAAAGAAACATATCTAAAATAATTTGAAGAGTAAAAAGTTGTTCATCTAAAAAAAAAGAGTCCATTGCTCATATCTTATTAATGCTATGCTTAGATATTTTATTTTATGTAAATATAAAAAGGTAACAAAATCTACAAATAATAAATAGTATATTATAATCATAAATAATGTAACATTGGTAATAATTTAATCTTATTTGATTAGGCCAATTACCATGATTTCAGCATAGTGAGTATGTATATATATAAGTAGCTTACTTTTATTGTGATATTGATCATGTTCTTGTTTCCTCATAGTTATGCTTAGCCCTAGGTATTCGGTTCGGTTTGTTCGGTTTACTGAAAACCAAACCAAACTAGATCGATTTCGGTTTGTTCGGTTTTATGGAAATAAACCGATTGAAATTTTTTTATTTTTAGTTCAGTTTTCGGTTCGGTTCGGTTTGAATTTATATTCGGTTAACCGAATAATAGTGAAAAATCATGTTTCGGTTCGATTTGTTCGGTTTAATTTACACCGAATAAACCGAACAAACCGAATAAACCGAACCAAATGGTGAATTTTCAGATTTATTCGGTTTATTCGGGTTAATCAGATTGAATTCAGTAATATTCTTTTACCTAAAACCAAACCAAACAAACCGAAAACCAAACTTAACAAACCGATTGTTTTTTCGGTTTTACTTTAGAACTAGTTTTTAAAAATCGAATAAATCGAAAAACTGAATAAACCGAACCGTTTACACCGAATAAACCGAATGTCCATGACTAGTTATGCTTGTGTTGTCAGGGTAACGCTATAATATCTGTTATTAGCCGTTGGGTTAAAAAGGTAAAATTATTAACGCTGTAAAAAGAAGGTTTAACTATTCGCAGCAGTAACTAATTAAAGTTTTTGCCTTTTTTAGTTTAATAGCTCAAAAGTATAAACAAAATAATTGAGAGAAGTCTCTTTCTCTCTTTCCAAAATCTCTCCAATGGCGTCTCCTCGCAGCCTATCGATTTCGTTCTTCGTCCTTTATTTATTCGCCTTTCTAACAGATCCTTCCAATTCTGCTCGCACCTCCATCATCAAGCTTCCAGGAAGTGAAGGATCTAGCTCCACCGCAGATACATACTGCCAGAGTTGGAGATTAGCAGCTGAGACCAACAACGCCGGACCTTGGAGTGTGATTCCTTTGATGTGCGTAGATTCCGTCTCTGATTATCTCAATGGAGAACAATTCCAATCTGATTACAGTATCATCGCCGATTATGCGCTTGCCTTTGCGAAAACTGTTCAGATTTCCGGCGACGGCAAGGACGTCTGGATCTTCGATATCGACGAGACGCTCCTCACGAATATTGACTACTACAGGGCTCATGGTTACGGGTATGTTCTCTCTATTTTTAGCCGTTGGATTTTGTTATCTAAATTGTCAACGGTCCTGATTAATGTTGAATTTAATTCGTTGACCTGACTTAACTCCGAATTGTACCGGACATGCGGATTTGGATTTCCGGTTTATTATAATTGCATTATTATTTTAGGTCTGTACCGTATGACTCGAATAGCTTCAATGAGTGGTTGGTACAAGGAACAGCTCCAGCTTTTGATGCGAGTTTAAGACTGTACAAAGCTCTCAAGAAACTTGGTTTCACTATCATTCTACTAACCGGTCGAGACGAGAACCAAAGGAGTTGTACCGAGACAAATCTTCGGGAAGCTGGTTATTCTGATTGGGAACGTCTTCTCTTGAGGTAAAGCAATACATAAACCGGTACATAACTAATTTAACCATCTAGACTAAATTTATGAACCGGTATATACTTAAGCTCGTTGGTTAATTGTAGAGGTCCAGAAGATCAAGGTAAATCAGCTACAAATTACAAATCAGAGCAACGATCAAAACTGATTGATCAAGGCTTCAAAATCCATGGCAATACCGGCGATCAATGGAGCGATCTTCTCGGCTTTGCCGTGGCTGATCGTTCTTTCAAAGTCCCCAATCCAATGTACTATATCCCTTGATTTATGTATTGATTAAACACAAGATAAATCTCTTGTGAAAGCCCACTTGATAGTGCATTAAGCTAATTGTTTCTTTAATTACATTTAGTGGCAAAAACATGCTTAGATTTTACAAAACTCTTCTAGTTACTAAACAAATCATAAGAGCATGATTCTATTACACATAAAATGACTTAAACAGTTAATTTAGTTACTAATTAAGTCATAAAAGGATTGATCTTAGAGGATAAAAACGTTAATAGAAAAGCTTTCATGGAGATGAAGTGTAATGATTGTCACCTTCTTTAAGTCCCACGCTTATCCCAGCACAAGCTAACGGCTGCGTCGGAATCCTGAGACAGCTCAACGCACCACCTGAATAACCGGAGCAATCCGGCTGTGGCCGTTGAGAGTTTCTCCCGGGAATACAATTACCGGCGAAATCAAACCCGAAACTAATCCTGGAGCATTCAGAGCTAATCCCAGAGAAGAAATTGAAAGCAACACTGAGATTAATTAAGCTCCTCAATGTACAAACCAAATCGGGAAGCTCGCCGGAGAATTTGTTGTGAGCAAGATTCAAAACTTCAATTGCCGACAAGCAAGAGATGGTATCAGGAACATGACCCATCAATGAATTATAACTGACGTCAAAGACTTCAACTTGAGAGAACATTCCTCCTATAGATTCCGGTATACAACCGGTTAACTGGTTATTCAAAAGCAAAACTTCTCTAACTCTAGATCCCGTGAGACCAAAATTAGTCGGAATTTCGCCGGAAAATCTGTTATTAGCTAGATTAATCACCGAAGCCGGAGAATTTCCGAGATTCCGAGGAAGTTCTCCGACGAATTGATTGTTGTTAAGGAGAATTGCATCTAACCGTTGGTTAAAAAGCTCTTCAGGAAGATAACCTGAGAAATTATTAAACCGGAGATCGAGATAAACCAGATTTGGAATATAGATAGTGACTAAAGGGAAAGGACCTGAGAATCTATTGTTGCTGAGATCAAGTTCTTGAAGAGAAGCTAAAGATTTGAAAGAATCTGGGATTTGACCAGAGAATCTGTTACTGTTGAGATGAAGAATAGTGAGGTCTGAGAGTAAAGCAAGTTCTTTAACAATGGTGCCTTTAAGATTTGCATGGTTAAGATCTATGGCTGTTATAGTTGAACCAGAACAGAACACTCCTTTATAAGAACAAACATCAGTTCCAACCCATGTCTTAACAACACCTGAAGGATCCTCTGTAATAGCCAATTTCCAAGCTTGAAAAACACTGTAATCCCCATTGTTTAAAGCTGATCCAGGAACAGCATTACTATTACCACCATTGTTAACTCCTCCACCAATCCAAACACCACCACCGCCAATACCAACTCCAACTCCACCTCCAACACCAAAAGAAGCATCTGTCTGAATCAGAAACAAGAACAAAAAACACAGAAGCTTAAAGTCAATACTTCCTTTCTTCTTCTTAGACATTGTTTTTCTTTCTAACAATCCAAAATAGCTTTGTTTAAAAGTTGACACTTAAGGAAAGAGAATGAACAGTTGGATTTAATGAGGTTTTGTGTGTGAGGGAAGTGAGAAAGAGAGAGAGGTAATGACAAAACAGAGTGAATATGGTTGGAAGAAGCATTGATGATAATATGAAGAGAAAGGTTTAGTGGAGGGGACAAGATTTATCAAAAAGAGTTCTGACTTGTTCCTTGTGTAGTTATGTCACATTTTTGCATTTCTTTTGTTAGTTTACTGTTTGTTTTCAACTTATGATTTCATAAATCATATCACGGGTTCATTTTGTTCCTATGTTTATAATTTAATGTATATAAATATAAATATAAATATTCATTTTAGTGTAAAGTATTGAATCACATGTTTTGAATCACAAAGAAACTCTTACATCTTTCATTTGAATGGATGCACTAGTTTGATTCCCTTCTAGGTAACTATAATTAATAATTCTAGGCGTTCGGAATCGTCGGTTCGTAGTAATCGATAGACGGTTGTTAAAAATTTTATAAAACTCACCGTTTAGTACCGAATAATCACACCGATTCGGTTCGGTTAGTTATTCGGTTTTTCAAAAAATTATGAAACTCACTTTTTAACATCGAATAAACACATCGGTTCGGTTTGATTTTTAAAAATGTTAATTAATTTAGTTTGGATATTAAAACATCTTCGACCGGTTTGGTTTTAGATATTAAAACATCTCCGATAGGTTATTATATTTCAGTTTTAGTTCGGTTCTAAAATAAAAATAAAATTTTATTTTAATTTTTTGATTTATTTGAGTAACTTCGGTTTGATTCGATTTAAAAAATAAATAAAATATATAAAAAATATTAAGATAAATAAAAAACAGAAAAAGTAAAAAAAAAAAACAAAACAAATCGGTTTATTCGGTCGACAGTTCGGTTCGAAATTCAGTTTTTAAAAAATTTGAAAAATCCACCGAATAAACAGATCGGTTCGATTTTTATTTTTTTAATTCAAATCGGTTTGATATATTCGGTTCGATTTTTATGTCCATGCTTAATAATTAATGATTTAAATTACATAATTATGGAGGCTATAAATAAATAAATTAATAAAGGCATAGCTCATTAGCTTGCGACTCTGCATATGTATTGTTGACTTGTGGGAAAAGGAGATTTTGGGAGTGTGAGAAATTTTGAACAGCATCATCACATGGAATGGCACAAATGTATTTGTGTCTCCATATTTAAAAAAAAAAAATCACTATTTATTACTTATGAAGCTGTATTTAATCCAAATATATTTTTAATGCAATTATTGATAGGAAAATTTATCTTTTGTCGTAAATTTATTTTAGTTGATGGAGCTAAACAACAAAAGTTGTAGATTTCTATGCATTCACTACAAAACAAAAACATAACAATCACAAGTAGTATAGTCGTGTAGATCACGAAACTAAGTCTCCTCGTATTTTGATATTACCATTATCGTATACGGACCAATGCTTTATCTTTTCTTATGTTTTTTCGTAATTCAATATTAAAAGAAACTCTACAATGAAACATGTTTGAGTGGAGTAGTTTAAAGATAGATGATTTAAAAACTGGGCAATTCTCTTAAATACCACCAATTTAAGTTTAATTTTTAAAAATATCATTTAAATTGATTTAAAACAAAATTACTATTTAATAATTCAAATAAATTTAAAATTAGATTATATTTTTGATAAATTATATAAAATTCAAACAATAAACCCTAAACGCAACCACTAAATACTAAAACCAAACAATAAAAAAAGTAAATTCAACCACTAAAACCTAAACCCTAACATTATAATTTAAAAAAAAAATGGTATTTATGTCTAATTAAAAAAATAATGTAATTTTGTCCAATAAACTATAAATGATGGTATTAGAAGGAATTACTCTTAAAAACTAGTTACTTGATGAGTGGACTAATTTGTTATAATATGTAGGATTTGTGAATAATCTCTATATTTTCAAATAACGACATATAGGCTTATGAACAATAGTAATGAAGCCGTTATATAGTGTTTAGTGTTTGACAAAATAAGATGGGTTGGTAGGTTTGGTTGAATTACAGCAAATATTATATGTCCAATGATGATTTCAAAATGAGGGAGTGAGTGAGATTTTCATATGTGAATGGTAAGCAATAACGTAAAGAAAATAGTGGTTTTAGCCCTTTAGGCAAGAGTATACTCCAAAAGAAAAAATCAATTAATGTTTTATTAATTAAGTACAATTTTTGAGTATTCAATTGGTTCTGTAACGTGAAACTGAAATTTTTTCCGATTCAATTCCATTTGGTTTGAATTTAAAGACCAAAATGCCTAGACCAGTAGACCTATGTGAAAAAATGATAGGCTTTTGACAAACGCATGCTAAACTCAAATGAAACTAGGCCTGTAATAGGCCCATTAAGTCCAATTCCTAATATGAGTTCAAAATATGAAATGGAAAATCGAATCCACTTGTTATATGACAAATATTGTCTTTTTGTTCCTTTATTCCACTTTAAGAGTCTCTCCTCCATATGTTTATTTTTGATTTTAGGTCTTTCAATGTCCCATGAACAGTGAACACAAATAAACTTGGAGAAAACTACTAACACCTAATCTCTCGGATCCGATATTGATAATGTCCTATTTTAATCTTGATGCCGTAGCCAAAACTCTTCATATTTTTTTCTAATATAAAAAGTAATAACTATCACAAACGTTTTATCATAACCACAATCTTTTAGAGTACAAATGATACCTCAATAAAAAAAATTAATGGAATAAACAAGTGATTAAATATATTTGAACTTGTGAACATGAAAAAGTCACCACCATTCAAGGATGAGTTAGGCCGTTGTATGGGTCATCTGATAATATGCTATAAGACGAATATATAGAGAACAAAGCACCAAAGAACGTTATATATATAGACATATTATATGAACAAAATTCAAGATTAAAGAGACCAAACATAAACATAGACAAGTTCTTTTGTAAGATTACATTACTTCTTTGGTTCTTTAGGTATATATTCCATTATTCAAAACTTTTTTTTTAACTTCAAATCTGGAAGTTTTTAAAGTCTAGGGAAAGTAGTAATTAACAAACAAATAATACTAGTATTATATCAACCAACATATATACTAAACAAATGAACAAATAAATTATAACATAATTAACAAAACAAATAAATTCATATAACAAAAGAAAATGATTAAAAATAAACATGTACTAAACATTATATTATATATAATTTTATATAGTATACTCTTGATGATTTTCATGCACATTTACTTGCTTTTTCTTCTTCTTCTCTTTGGAATATTACAGCTTTTTCCTCTTTTCTTTACTTTGGTTTCTTTTCCTTTTTTTGTTCTTTTTAATATCAAAATCCTCTTTAATATATAACAAAAAAAAAACACTTGATTTTTGGTGCTCCTTAAAAAACCCTATCACCATTTTAAAATCACTTGATTGGTCCAAGATCGATCGATTTACCACTTTCATGCTGGTAACATCTGATGTGGGACATGATCATGAGATTAGAAAATGGCACAATTACACATGATGATCTTGGTTTTCAGAAGAGTCAGGGGCAGGCCAAAACGATGAGTACTTCAACCATTCTGGTTCTTGTTGGTTCCCCAATGATGATGAGCCCTATATACCATTCCAAATCTCTTCTCAGTATATACCACACATAGCTAGGGCTAATATATATATAATAGTTGCTTTCTTGTATGATAAATTACATATACATTTTCGGAATATTTATTTAAAAAAAGAACATTATATTTTAGATGGATTAAAAAAAGGAATGAAGACATGTTGTGTCCCCCACAAACACACAATGAAATCTACTAATGTTTCTTACCGAACTTGTCTCGCGAGGTACTACGCATGACAAAAGACTAATATTTACATATATACACACACATTATATTATATACACAAAAATAAAATATATATATGCAGCATCATTGCCTTCTTAGTTACCTTTTTGAATGGTTCAAAAAGATGAAGAAAAATAAAAGAATCTGACTAATTTTTTATTGTTCTTCAAATGAGTAATTTATAGATAAAAAGCAAACTATAACAAAAGCAAACACATCTCTCTTTCTTTGCATTTTCTTGTTTTGTTTACTTAACTCTTTCCAATTAAGTAAAGAATAAATGAAGAATATATGTAGTCTTAAGTATTATTCCCATGCAAAATTTGAAAAACTAAAGTTTAAGAATTTTTTTTTTAAATAAATAAAATAATATTCTTCGCTTTTATTCAAATGTAACTTACATTGTTATTTTCAACCAATTACTGTATCCTTACAAAAAAAAAATATTATAGTTTTGAATGTACATGTTACCAAGAACATATACTTAATGCATGAAATTAATTTAGGTGATAATAATCATTCATATTACTCACTCAGAAAACAACTCATCATGGTAAAAAATAGGTTTTCACATGAAATTAAGAGTAAAAAAGGGATTAATAACTTACATCTTTTACATCATGATGAATAGTAGACGAAGTGCAGCCCATAATGAGTTCCTCCAATCCAGAAGCTGAAGACCTTCCTCCCATTTTCCCATCATTATGTTCTTCTTCTCCTTCTTGATGTTGTTGCTGTTGTGTCTTCTTCACCCAATTAAGACAAAAGTAATTATGTAGGTCTCTAAGAAAATTATCTTAAAACATTAATACTAATCATCTTGTCTCGCCATAACTAAAGATTTCATAGTTGTTCTTAGTTTAGCTTACACTAAAAAGTGACTTAGCTTTTGTTGGCTTTAGATAATGGATAGTTTAGTTAGACATATATTACTAGACTAAATCAACATAATTATTTATTAAACATTGTGACTTTAATTTTTTTTTAGTGACCACTAGTATCTTATATATATATATACTTTTGTCATAATCAATTCAGCTACATCACAATTTGCATGCTTATGTAGTCCCATCATTGTTAAGTCACATGCATGCAAATATCTTTTAAACCTAACATGTGCAAGAGCCAAATTGCTACTTCTTAATTAATAAATATATACATACATATTTATGTTTGGAAATAACACAATAAAACCTAATTTAATTGGATGTTATAAAGATCCTTATATAAATCAAGAGTAGCATGCATAACATAGTTTACTTCGATTAAATCTTCTCCTAAATTAATTATTAATTAATACTAATTAAAATAGGAAGGGGTGATAAATGCTATTAAAATAAAAACTAATTTTATTTTAATGTAAAAATAAAAAGAAGATTAGATATTTTACCTGGTAATTTTCATTGGGAAGCAAGATTCTATGAAAATGATAAGGGTTATCGTCAAGGATATTAATGGAGGCATTAGATGGAGGAATAATGGTTGATATTGGATGTGTAGGTTGGCTTATGTTGTATGCATGATGTTGTTGGTGATGATCATGAGCCACATGATGCGATGATGACGTCTGATGATGATGGTGACGATGACGATGTTGTTCTGCCATAACATCCTCACACGTAGCTTGCCCGGTCTGAGTTTCCCTCCTTGCCATCTGAAAAATTCTAAAATTTTAATTGCTAAAAATATCTTTACCAAAAAGACATTATTCTTCGTGACTATTAAATTAATTTATTTTAAGTTTTAACATAATATTTTTTTGGACCGTTGAGAGTTAGACATAGTTTTCTCATGTCGGGTAACACTTTAGGTCATATTGTTAGTTAAAAACTGATTATCACCAACTGTCCCTTATTAATTGTAGCGTTGGGTAAATTGATTATTTAATTTATTTTCTAAATACATCATATTAATACAAGCACATAATAACTCATAAATATCATTTTACAGCATTATTAGTCAAATCAAAACTGAATTCAAAATCATATAAATCACATTGAATTTTTTTTAAAATATTTACAGGAAAAATGGTTGTAATTTGTGTTACAAGATTTAGCCATTTGAAGTTTAATACATAATAATTACATATTATATATTTATATTATATGTTTGTATGTATTTTTTATTGTCAGCATCTTTTGTATTTTTAGTATTTATCAGTTGAGTATGCAATTTAATTTGGTTATTTCATTAAATGAAAAAATAAAATAAAAATACATACCTCATCAAAGCTCTTCATAAATGGAACAAAGCTAAGTTGATCCATTGCATAACTCGGAAGCTCAGCCGCCGCCGCAGCGGCCATAACACCGCCAACTTCATCAGATCTATTTGAAAGATTAACATTAACAATTTCTCTAGACGAAGAACAACTCCCACCACCACTAGTAGTTCCACTATCTCTCCTCATATGATACTCTCCACCTCCTCCACCGCTACTCGCTTCACCGCCACCACCGCTTAAAACATTCAAACTCGACGTAGAAGATGACCAGTTGCATTGCCTAGGTTGAGTTTGATAAAAGATCTTAGACACAACAAGCTCTCCTTCTTTCTCTTCCTCATGTGTCCCCAAATGATATTGATGCATTACCCAATTGGTTTTCTCCGGTTTACGATTCTTACCAAAATTAGTATACAAAACTAAAATCTTCTTACAACCTTTTTGCTTACCGTTTAACATAACCGGTCTTGTTTTACCGGTTTTATGCCACCTTGTCTCACCTGAACTACTACTTCCTTGAATATTATTGTCACATTCGGTTTGAATCTTTCTTCGCTTTCTTGTTCCTGTCGTGTACGCCTTTGATGGTCTATGAAAGAAGTGTCTACTTAAACCATCTCTACTCACTCCTTTAAAACAAAACAAAATAATATAATTTTATACATATTCAAACTTTGGTATGACCCAAATGATATAAACTAAAGTTTTTCAAATATTGGTTTGACCCAATTCACCTTTGATAGTCATACCAAATAATTATGCATATGCATGCCTAATTTATAAAAAAGGAATGCATGAATAATGTATAGTTTATAATATAGTGTATGTGTGACCAAATATATATAAATTTTGATGTGACCCAATGCTCTATATATGTATATATATAGTCAAATATAAATCATATAGTATAATCAAGATATATAAGAAGGTGTGTATATATATATGTACCGGGAAGTTTCTCAGGATGCGTGTAGCAAATGCCATCTTCGCCTTCAATGGTTGGGATGAACTCGTCAATGAGAGGATGAGATTTAATGTCTTTAGCTAAGACTTTTGCTTCTAAATGTTCTATTAATTCTTGATCAGTTGGGTCAAATTTTACTCCTGCTGGTAAACCAACCCAATCCTGCTAAAAATAATTATAAAAAAAAAGTTTAATATATATATAAAGTATACATAATTTATACAAATATTAAATATGGATTTTGAATTTCAGCAAGCGAGAGAATCAAACAGAGAGCATCAAGCTTGATGTTCTTTGTAGATTCTTTTCCTTTTATTTTCATTTTAATTAAAAATAACATTTACAAGTGACCTAAAATGAAAAAAAGGTGACAAGAATTTATCTATTCAGTTGAATAAAATAAATAAAATTAATAAAAGGAATAATATTACTTACTGGTTTGCCTTCAAGCTTGTGGCCACAGCTAGGACACTTCTTGGATCCACAAAGTTGATGCTCTTCGATCTTTGCATCAATTATATCCGAACCAGTCACCGAACCAGCTGTATTCTTCTTGTTCATCTCCATCTCTAAATATATTTTTTATCAAATCTTCTCTTATAGAGATAACAACAAGGCTCTTCTGATCATATCCGAGGTTTGAAGTATATATATATAAAGAGAGAGAAGAATTTAATAAACTCACTATTATAATAGAGAAAGACCACTGATTTTGAGGAGACAAGACAAAAGAGAGTTTCTCTTGAAAACCTAACCGACACAAGAACAAGACAAAGTAAGAGTTTATGGGTTAAAGCCCTCAAATTATGCTAAAAAGGAACAAACATGGTCGAGAGGAATAAGATCTTAGACAGTACTGCAAATCAAGAAAGAGAGAATTAATAAACGAAGAAGGAAGAGGAGAAGAAGAAAGTGTGAGAGTTTGGGGGTGTGAAGGGTTATAAATTAAGTTAAATTAATTAAAAAAACATACGAGAGATATTTTATGAAATTAAGTATATATTATAACATATTATATGTATATATATAGATGTGTCTATATAGAACTTTAACTGAAGAAGTAAGCGAGAAAAAAGGAAAAGATGGCTCTGAAACCTATTCATTGACCCACCGTTTATTTTGCCTTTGCTGGTTTAAGAAGCCTATATGAGTCTTTCAAGTGGTTTGCTTACATAATCACATATATCTACTACTCCTATACTTACATTACATATATATGTGGACATAAGTTTCTCTATATATGTGTATATTTTTTATTAAAAAAATATATACTCACATATATATATAGAGAAACGTATGTGAGTATATTGCACATATATCTGCAAAACATTGAAAATTCATTACAAATTTGTAGGTTAATTATATTGTAGTATGAATTTTGTACAAAAGAAATATAATTAAGTATACCATCTATCTTTTGTGGTTTAATTTAATGTGATCTGCATAGTAATTTTTTACTATGTGTAAGTGGAATATTTAGAATTTTTAAAAATAAACATATAAATTGGGATCTATACAATTATAAAATTAACTATTTTATCACATTAAATTATATATTATATAATTTAATATATAATATATAATGGATATATTATATATTATAACGGCCAGCCTTTGCACTGATGTTGGAGGAGATAGGAAGAGTTCATAAGTTATGAGTTAAAATGGATATCAAGAGACAAAAACAAAGAAGCAGATGGATTAGCA
>KE157112.1:155637-178397 GCA_000411055.1 Leavenworthia alabamica
GATACTCGAGAAATAATTAATTTGAAGCTATTCTGTTGAGTTCAATGTTTTTATGAAATTTTCATTGCGATTAACTTTAACAAATGTGTTATTTATTGATGAAGAGATTAAAATACAGATATACATATATACATATATAATAATAGTTTTATACATGTACGTATAAATAATATGATCTAAATATACATATATGTAACCTATACGTATACGTATATATATTATAAGTAAATTAACTTTAAAACAAAAAGGCAAACTAATTACACAGATTTTGTGACGTAAAGAGAACTACACATCAGTTCTTAATTCTTTATGGCCTATGTAGAATGTATAAATTGACTCACACTACTTATGATATATATAAAAATTTGTGAGGACATAAAAAAAAAAATTTTGTAAATTAAACGTTAGTATAGTCGATACTAAAACGTAAAATCTCTGATAACCTCAAAATAATTAATTATTTAAGTAAATTTGAGTTTGTGCAAGGTTAGAAACATAAGAGATAAACAAAAACAAAAAGTAAAAAAAAACGTTATAAAAAGGTAAAAAAAAAAAGAAGAGCATACAAAAGACGAGAAGAAGAAGTGAGGTCACATGGGCTGAGATCATTATTCTTTTGTTATTCAAATATTTTATTTCTTTTTATTATTTTAGTTTGAGTTTTATTTAGAGATAAAAGAATTAAGAGGTTGCTTGATAAGTAAGGCAATTTGAGCACATCATATGGACCACACCATCTCTTATTTTTATTATATTTACATATTATGTAATAAAAAAAAGTTATTGTCTTTAGTAATATAACTAAAGGAGAATATTTCTAATTATGAAATTTTATTATCATTGTTATATGGTCCGTTTACGTTAGCATGAATAATGAGATTATGGCAATTATGCTTTTTCACATATGTTTCAAATCAGACAATAGTTTCCTGAAAATTATTACGCATTCTCTATCATACTGTTTCACAATAAATGTAATAATAATAGCAATAGTAATAATAATAATATTGAATATCTTTGGCTATTATGAGTTTATGATTATAAATTCGTATCATCAAAGTTTATGTGCGTTTTATACAATTATTTTATTTTCAGGGGAAATAAATATATATGGTTAGAGGTCAAAACTAACTATAACAACTGTATTTTATTTTACGTTTATATAACCCAATTTCTCTAAGATATAAATGTAAAAAAAATTTGTAATCTACTACTTATTATTTAAGCATTACTAAATAAAAAATAACTTTATATTACCGTAGTATATTACAATTTATGCCATTGGATTATCATATCTTATTTAATATTTATATTCAATTACTAGAACGATAACAAAATAATTTATTATTTAATAAATATTTCACTCAACAATATTTTTATATTTCATACATATATTATTAGTTATATATATCATCAATAATAATAATTTTCTTATACTATAAACTCTTAACTATATAAAATCATATATTTTATCTCTTATATATATTTTCCATATATTTCATACTATATTATAAATGTACTTATACTTATAATTTAATAACATTGTAAATTATCAACATTTGAAAAATAAAAAATATAAAATACAGTAACATTTTTTAATATATATTAAATAATATATTTGTATGAACTAATTAAAATATATGTTTTGAATATATTTCTGCGGAGTTCGCGGGTGATATACTAGTATATACTTGTAGTTCAAGAACAAACCTCACATATAATTCCTAATCGCAATATAGCTATAAATTTTCAAATTATTTTACAGCCGTTACACGTAAATTACATAATTATTCAATGTAAAATTAGATATCTTCTATGAATATCTCTTTATCTAATTTAAAAATTAAATAATATTATGAGTTTCCATTCAAAACATTTAGTGCTAAGAAAATAAGAATTTTTGTAAAAGAATTTTTAGTTTCACAAGAAAGATCTGTCACAAAATGCACACAAATTACTCTATATATCCCTCTCGATATATATATATATATAATAATGTATTATGGATTATAAAATTATGGATTATAAAATACCCATCATAACTATAATTTTATTCGTCTGGGTATTACATTTATATAGTTACATTAATTCAGCGAATTATTGGGCTTACGGCTTATACATATATGGCCCATTTAAATCAGATAGGGAGTTCTATCTTGGGCCATACCTCTAACCTTATTGAGCCAGGTTATTTAGCTTGAGAAAATCTTTGCTAATCTAACGATGCAAATTTGAGGTCATGATGATGCCACGTGGCGAGATTTTAATTATAGTTTAAATTCTCTGATGTGTCGTGTCAGTGGTAAAAACGTTAGTGGCAAGACTCAAAGCCAAAAGGACTCAGCCACGTGTAAGTGTCCGTACAATTTCGTGAATCAACTTATATTTGTCGGGTCGGGGAAAGTTAATAGTAGTACTGTTTAATGATCAAAGGACACGTGTTCTTATCTTAAACGGTATCACGTGATTTTGAGGCAGATCACGTGTTTCCATCCCTATTAAAAGATAGAATCTGACAGATTTATGAATATTTTTCTTTGAACTAAATAAAGTAATTTTGCTAATTGAAAACGTTAGTAAAAAATATTTGGATTATTAATGTAATTTTCTGTGCAATTATTTAATATCGATCGTAATTGCTGGCTATTAAACATTGGTATATGCATATTCAGCATATAATAAAGTATTTTTGATTTGGCATTTCATATATTACATGTTTAACAAACAATAGGTTTAATCATTCATGGTCCAAAAGCAATGTAAATATTGAATTTAGAAGACAACACAAATTATAAAAATAATTAAGCTGAAATTAGTGGATAAGACCAAGAAATAGTGAATCGATAATTATGTAATAAAAAGTTGAGTAAAGTTAAATCAAGATTAAGGGGAATAAAGAGAGGTCACGTAGTAGTCATGATCGTGGAATAGTAAAGTATATTATTTGAGCGTAATGAACGGTCGAGATGGAAGGGGCATGCATGCATGATCCCTCATGCTTCCTTAAGAGGTGGCATTACTATCATGTGTGATGTCGACGCGTGTACGTATACATTATTTATGTATATCACATGCACTAGCTCCTTTACAATTGACCAGTTTTTGTGAGAATCAAGAAGTGAGAAGACAGACAAAAATAGTGGAGAACTCAATAATATCATATTTTTTATGATAATAAAAGTGATAATTTAGTTACTAAAATAGTTGTTATAGGTTTGATATGCTTTTGTATGTATTAGAATGATAATGGTAATAATATATAAAGTGTTGTATGGTCGATATGTTTTTGCTATACCAATAAAAGACAGAAGATGTTTGAAAAAAGAAATGTAATAAATTGACATAATAAAACTTGTGGCTGAGATTACACAAACCATTCCACATGTGCTGTTTATCAGCTTATGGTTGCGATGTAGTTATATATCTATCCATGGCTAAACCTTTCTTGGTCTCAAATGACATGACTTGTTCAATACTTCACTTTGGTAGACTAATTTAACTTTTCTAAGTATATATATATATTAGGATACTAGCACGTCTTAGCTATAATGATTTTTACTTAAAACCATCATCCTATCTATACCAGTTTAATTATTCAATTAATTTGTTGGAAATAAAAAAAGTTATGAAGATATTTTAAGTGTAATTCTCTTAAATACCATTAAATTTATTTTATATTTTATAAATATCATTAAAATTGATTTAGCACATAATTACCATTTAGTAATCTAAAAAAATTAAAAATTAGATTTTATTTTAGAAAAATTATATAAATTATAAACAATAAATACTAAACTTAAACACTACATAGTAAACTCTAACTTTAAATACTACATTATAATCTCTAAATCAAAATTTTAAACCCTAATTAATAAATATTGAACCCAAATAGGCAAATATTAAACTCAAACATTAGATATTAAACTCTAATATTAAATAAAAANCCTTTTTTTTCTTTATAAATAATAAAATGCAGCATCGTAAGAGATACGACACTCGAGATATTTATGGTCCGTACATACAGTAAGGGTTTCAATAGGTTCAGTGAATATGAAAACGAAGGCTTTGTTGTGTGTACATTTCACTATCTTCCAAATAAATATAAATAATTATTGCTCATTCAATAGATGAGCTACACGTTTTTTAGATATTTTCCAACTTAGCTTATTCGTTAGATCTAGTAAATATTCATTTACATAAATCTTTTTCCAAATTTTACGTCAGAAATATCATTTATGTACATGACATAGAAAACAACCTCGTGTATAATGTATATAAATATGACCTAAAAAATTTTAAAACATTTTTTATTTGTAATTTAATATCACCAATATTGGTTAAGTACATACTTGCGACTGTTTAAATAATAAAAATATTTTAGATCCTGAAAAAATTTAGTAGCATAGCTGAAAGTGAAACAAACTATTACATAAAAGAAATAAAAATAACAAAAATGAAAATGAAAAAACAAAGGATAAATGAGAGGTAGATTTGTATGGGAGATATAGAATTGCTTCCAAATTTAGCAAAGAAACATAAATGTTTTCTCCTTTAATGTTTTTAAACGTTATTCCAAATCTGTTCAAACATTTCTTCTTCTTACCACATATTTCTTATTCTTTTTAACTTTGTATAATAACAAAAAATAATAATAATATACATGCTAAATTTAAGAAAAAATGAAGACTACAATATCAGATTTTTCTACTTTTAAAACAAAAATATTATCAATAAAATCATTACGAATTAAAAAATATATATTTGGATAAAATTAAAATTAATGGATTACTTAATATTGTATATAGGATTAAAAGAAGATAATAATAATATACAATGGATAAAAAGTACATATAATTAAATTAACTAAGTATGTTTTGTCGTCTTTTCAGGGTACTAAAGTTCGACCGACTTCAGCGTATCTAGTAACTAAAAGCATTATTAATCTCACAGGTCTGTTGCTTTACACTTCCTCAAAGTCATTTGTTAAACATCCACGTCACGAAAACTTCCACGTAAGTCAATCAGAAGTTGCTGTTGCATAAGCTTATCTCACAGCCCTGTCACGCTGTTCTTTTAGCTAAAGATTTTAATTCCAAGTCTTGTACTAATATCATTAACCATGGTTAAAATTATTTAACCAAACCATAGTTTAGCATTTCAACTACTTAAAGCTTTTGTCTGTGAATTAGCAAACAACAAAGAAGTAAAGAAAATGATGATCGGAGAAACTCGCCGGACTTGCCCCACGGTTGAAATTCCTCCATGGCCAGTTTATGAAGAGTTTTCAGCGTCGATGAATAGCCCAGATTGTCGCATGCTTGAAGATTTAGCGGCGTTGCAGCGTTATTTGCCGTCTAATGAACCGGATCCGGATTCTGACCTGGATCTATTGGGTCCGGACTCTCCAATCGATGCTTATTCCTGTGAGCATTTCCGCATGTACGATTTCAAAGTCCGTAGGTGTGCTCGTGGCCGAAGCCATGATTGGACCGAGTGTCCGTACGCTCATCCCGGAGAAAAAGCTCGCCGGAGAGATCCGAGGAAGTACAATTACTCCGGTACGCTTTGTCCTGATTTTCGAAAAGGTGGTTGCAAGAAAGGAGACTCGTGTGAGTTTGCTCATGGAGTTTTCGAGTGTTGGCTTCATCCAGCTCGTTATCGGACTCAACCGTGTAAAGACGGTGGTAACTGTCGCCGGAAAGTTTGTTTCTTTGCTCATTCACCGGACCAGCTTAGGTTTCTTCCTAATCGGAGCCCCGATCGAGTTGATTCTTTTGACGTTCCGTATCCGATTCGTGCAAGAGCGTTTTCACATGTTTCTGATTCACCACCGATGAGTCCAAGAGCTAACTCGGAGTCTTCTCCGATAATGACTCAATCACTGAGTCGCCCCCTCGGGTCATGTTCTACAAACGACGTCGTTACGTCGTTTAGAAATTTACAGTTTAACAAGGTAAAATCATTTCCCCACAACAATCAGTTAAGGTGTTACCAATCGGGATTCGGGTCGCCACGTGGTTCAATCTTGGGTCCTGGGTTTCAGTCTCTGCCTACAACTCCGACCCGACCCGGAAATCTGGATAGTTGGGAGTATGGTTTAGAGGAAGAGCCCGCAATGGAACAGGTTGTTGAGTCCGGTCGTGAGATACGAGCACAGATGTTGGAGAAACTAAGCAAGGAGAATTGCATGGGTCGTATTGACCCGGATCCGGATTATATTTCGGGTGAATGTCCTGATGTCGGGTGGGTATCTGAGCTGCTGATGTAGGAAACAAAAATCCGAATATCAAAATCCCATTGATGAGTCACCAAATCATTATTTTCATCCGAGGAAAAGAGTTCATATTATCTAATAATAATTATTTATGGATTTTTGGAGAAGACTTTTGTAATCTCGTTGTATAGATGTGCTCATGTGCCTAGGGTTTTTAACTATTGAACATTAATATAATATTATTGATATTATCGTGTTTTGTAAGTCTATGTTAAATGTAACCACTTGTATGAATCAATGAATGAATACTAATTATTACCACTTTGTAATATATCTTATCGTGTTTTCCTAGTTTTCTCGATCCAACTTTTATGTATATATTTTGTTACTAATGACTAATGATAAATTTTTGATGAAACGTGGGGAGAAATGTTTGAATTAGCACTGGCCATTATGTTCGGTTTGTTTGGTTTTAGGTGAGTAAATCGATCGGAATCTTTTTTATTTTTTATTCGGTTTTTGGTTCGGTTCGGTTTGAATTATTATTCGATTTATTTGGTTAACCGAATAATTGTCAAAAATTATGTTTCGGTTCGGTTAATTCGGTGTAAATTANTATTTGGGTTAATCGGATTGAATTCGGAAATATTTTCATCCAAAACCGAACCGAATAAACCGATATTTTTTTCGGTTTTACTTCGGAACTGATTTTTAAAAACCGAACAAATAAAAAAACCGAAAAAACCGAACCATTTAAACCGGATAAACCGAATGCCCAGGACTTAGTTTGAATGTGTCAAATGACTCGGACTAGTCATGACTTAACAAAGGTTAAAAATCAATGTCATCAATTAAAAAAAAAACTTATTCTATGGTGTCAAGAGGGTAATCCAAAATCGTTCGATTTTGACATTATCCAATACGATTAGGCAATAGCATGGATAAGAAAATGACATCGACCAATGCTAGATAACTTGTAAAGAAAGGTCTGGAGTCTAACTAAACCGGCATCAACCTCTGTTTGAGAACCGGAGATATGAACCAGTCTAAGACAAAACCAAAGAAGTTAAACTATAATGTCTTTAAACTTTTATGCTGGAGAGTAATAGAACTAAGCCTCATCTTCTAGTAGCTGCCTTACAGGTTCAGAATCATGGGATGAGCTCATAGGTAATGAAGATATCTCTAAATAATCAAAATCATCATTGATTCCCGTCTGAAAATAACCCATCTAACTAATTCTCTCTTTGATTTAATAACATGTGAAACCTGGAATTGATAGAGGTGATAAGATCAGGAAGATACCTCTGTGTATAGATGTTCCAGCTGTTCCTTGGCTTGTGGGAAGTTGTTTGAACACCATTGTCGCAATGTGAAGATGTTATCTGAGTAAGTTTGAAAGAACTGAAAATTATGAACCTTTAAGACTGAAAATGCATTTCCCAAGTTTTAGAGATGATAAATAAACCTGTCCATCTATTAGCTGATTGGTGAGCAATTTCAATTGCATTCCCTATCAAAATTAGAAGTATACACATTGATACAGCTAAGAAACCAGAAGCTTTGTAAGTAAGAGACGTTATGCAGGACATACTAATTGCCTCTAAGGTCGCAGGATCGTTGTCAGCAAATTGCATCATCTCATTCTGCATGAGAAGAAGAAACAGTCATGTGTATAGCTCTATGCAAAGAGCTAGTCTATGTAATCTGACCTTGAGCTCTTTGTGTTTGTTTTCGATATCTTTAAGTTGAGTCAATGCCTCTGTACGTTCCTCCTGCAGAAGGAAGAGCAATTCTGGTGAAAAGAGCATATAAAAGCATATATTATGCAATATGTAAATACTTACTGATTCTTCCCTTCCTTTCTTTAGAGCATCACACTGATCGACAAGTTCTGCTAGCTTTTTATTACTACCCTGAAGATCAGATTCAAGTTTCTGGCGAATACTCCGAAGCTGTTCATTTAAAATAGTTGAAGTATGAGATCAGACTAGAAATTTTGTTAGACTCAAAGTAATATGAATCTTTCTGATAAGGATGAGAATGGTGGTTTACTTGATTACCAGCACAGCTGGGGAGGCTCCAAAAGTAGATCTTCATATGCATAATTATGAACATTGTCAAACAATATACAACCACGACAAGGACTATATGGCAGCAAATGAAACAAGATGTGGAAGGATCAAATATTGGGAAGAGTAGCTACTCACAGAGATTCCAATCTTGTCCTTAGCTACAAGATCATCATCGACTAAACTCTGGATAACATCTTTCACTGACTGACTAATCACACCTCTCTTAGGACCCATCTTCTCTAGTTCCTTAAGCTGAGTTAGAAAAGTAGAGAGACACATAAGTGTACAATATCAAAAAAGTTAATGAAGTATAGGCGATTCAACACTCTACATCAGAGATTTTTTCAAAGGCTTCCAAAATGAACAATTTATAAAGAGTAATAAAAATGCTCACTAGGAAGAAGTCTTGAGACTCATAAAATATCTGAAGCATCTTCTCTCGCTTCTCCTCCAGCGAAAGTCCCCGTTTCTTTGACTGAATACAGAAAAAAAAACTTGAGAGAGTTTGAATAATGAAATCAAACAAGTGACAGGGCAACAAAATGCTTCTTCTAGGTCGAAATTTTCAAAAATACACTTAATGCGAAAATTGGATGCTAGATAGATATATGCAAATACGAGAGACACCTATCGATTCTTCTCATGCGATCCAAATGTTTGCTGAAATTCCTCATACATATCAGCAGTAAGCTAAGGGAAGAAATGAAACTAGGAAAGTTTTAAATAAAAGTTTCGCGAAGATGAATCGAATACATACACATCAGGACTGCAAATACAACATCAAAAATTCTCTAGCATGCTAATCTCATCAGTGCATGATGATAATTACTACAGTTCATAGAATAGCAGAGAATCATCACTTGATCTTCCCAGAGTGAATCGCAAATCACAAAGGTTGGTTTATTCACAACTAGAGTAGAGCAATCGTCAAGAGTATATTACCATCGTGATTCGTTGTTCCTGATGATTTACTCCAAAGATCAGCTACACCTCTATCAGAAAATTTGAAATAGGGTGAGTATTGTTGAAGAAGCCTTGAAAACTTGGGCGGTATATTATCCCTCGCATTCTCTTCCATTTTCTAATTCCATAAATTTTGAACCATAACGTAAAACGACGTGGAGTTCAATTTTTAAATACAAAAACGGCATGATGATTCTAAATCATCAGAAGTCAACGTATGGTTGGTTGACTGTACATTCACGGCTAATTAAGTCTAAAGGGAAGAATGGAGTTTAACGTGGTAGCAGATTATTCTTAGTTTCTTACCAATATAAAAAGCGTCAACACCAGATACAAAACTTACAAAACATAAATGTGTGAAGAACACTTAAAATGCAGATAACATAAACGAGAAAGATTATGAAACTTTCAATCTGTGACTCAGATCCTATAACACATCTTAGAGGGCCATCTCAGCCTGTAATGCAGCAAGTTCTTCTTCCTCAGCAGTCCGCTTCTGGGCAACAGGACGGTTGGGTTGACGCCCTGGGACGGGAACTGAAGGCAATGGAGCGGTGGTTGTCGGCTGAAGAAGTTGCTCCTCAAGCTCAGCACCTTCTAGTTCTTCCAGCTCTGCTTCAAGCTCATCCTATCAAAGAGAAGACTTTTTTGTTAGACAAAGATCATTAGGTGAAGAATATGATCATCAAAGGTAGTAGTACAAGAAAATTACATCATCAAAGTCAGCAGCCGCTCCGATTGGAGTTGACAATGCTTCTTGGATCTGTTTCATGTTCTCTGTCTGCTCATTGATCTCGTCCATGGTCTTGTCCACGTCATCAATATTTCTGCCAAAACATAGTGGTTTCGATTTCGATTTCGATAACAATGAAATGATAGTAACGAGTGAAAATATGAAAACACACAACTTACGTTGCTTTCTGCATAGCTTTCATAGCTGAAGCTCCACTCCTCAATGCATCAACAGTTTCAGTAGTTGCTTTTGCACCTTCTAACATAATCATCTGTAACCAAAAATCAATATATGATCTCTTACTGCTACTGAACCTTAACAAAAACTTAGATTAGTAAACAAAAAAAACTCACTTGATCATGTATACGCAATTGAAAATTCCCAAGTTGTTCAACTTGTTGCTCATATAACCTCTTCCTTTTCAAACACTGTATAGCCGCTGCACAATATAAATACAGATCAAAAACACAGCAATAATAATAACAAATGCACAAGAAGCTCAAATAGTGTATAAAATAAAGGTGTACAGCGTTTGTTCTTAGCTCTGGTGTATTCTTTAGCCTTCTCAACCTCAGCACTAGCTTTCTTCAGGAGTACTTTCTCCTTTTTCTCTAACATCTCAAGCGTCTATGGTGAAGAAAGGTTAAATTGAGAAACAAAACATCGTTTATTTATGAGTTAATAGAGAGATCGTAGCTGAATCGGATCATACCTCGTTTAGCTTATCTAATGTTTGGAGAGTATTTGATTCTTGTTTTGGTTTACCGAATAGACGATTCATCATCGTTTCTGGATATTTCTGGCTCAAATCACCACCGGCGATTATTTCGATCTCTTCTAATCCCTAACCGACAGGTCACTGAAATTTACAAGAAAAGTTAATCGTAATTATGAATTGTTTGATTAATTAAACTTTGAGGAAGATTCAGATCCAAACTACCTGGTGAAATCTGGATTGACGATGAGGGTGGGTGAGATCAAAATTATAGGGTCAAGAAAAAAAAAATGAAAATCAAAGGAGTTTGGTTTTGTTGTTCGTATTAAAAGAAAGCAAATGCAACTTTCCCATTTTTATCCACATGCGTTTGATGTTCAAGCGTGTTGACACGTGTTAACTTTTAAGTGGTTACTATTGACCAATAATGTTTTCTAAATAGTAAATACCCATTTTAAGATACTTATTTTAAAAACTTTTTAACATACGAATGAAAAAGTTTTTGAGATTACATAGAAAATGTTACATTTCAAAACTAATATTAATTTTATATAAACATAACGACCATTTAAATAATATATATGTTATTGGCAGATTAAATGATATATTAATATGTGAACAAAATTAAGATTCGCAAGACCTCTAGCAAATTATAAATTATTTTTCATTGGAAATTTTTCTTTTTTTTTCTTTAAAAGAATCTGATATAACTCCAATGTTCACTGAATCACTGTCCAGAGACACGTGGATAAATTATAAATTATAATATGTCGTTTGAAAAAAACATATTAACAAACACTAATGGAGAATATAACATATATTTGGAATTAATTGAGAAAAAAGTTTCATTACTAAATTTACTTATAAAATATTCCATTAAAAAAATAGTTTTTATTTTCTCCCATAGTTTCGGGACAAGAAGATAGCCGCTTACGTGGTTTCGACACTAACCTCGAGTAGATTGGTATTAGATCCATCAATAGTTCTGATTCTCTCACATTTCTTCTTCTGAGCTTCGATTTGTTATTAATCTAATCGGCGATATGGGTAAAGTAGCTATTGGAGCGACGGTTGTGTGCACGGCGGCGGTTTGTGCGGTGGCTGTTATCGTTGTTCGACGACGGATGAAGAGCTCTGGGAAATGGGGACGTGTATTAGCGATCCTTAAAGCGTTTGAAGAGGATTGTGCGACTCCGATCGTGAAGCTGAAACAAGTGGCAGATGCTATGACCGTTGAGATGCACGCTGGTCTTGCATCGGACGGTGGAAGCAAACTCAAGATGCTTATCAGCTATGTTGATAATCTTCCTTCTGGGTAAACATTTTCTAATTAGATCCAAAGATGTTTAAAATTACAATACTTTGATTGAATCTACGATTTATGTTGTCTAATTTGTATCATTTTGAGATATAATCTCATTTGCTTAATAAGTTTTTTTTGTATATTGTTTTTTAGCTCTTTAACGTTTTATTCATAGTTATGGATTAAGACAATAAGTGTTAGAGATGTTAATAAGATTGTCTGAAAAGTCTCTTTTGTCTTATGAACATTATGATAAGCTTTGTCTTCAACAAATTATAAAAAAAAGTCAATCTTTTGATACATTGATGAGATATGATTATGTCACAACATTTCTAGAATGTGTTTTAACCTTTTGATCAATGATATATATAAAACAGGGATGAAAAGGGTTGTTTTTACGCATTGGATCTAGGTGGAACAAACTTTCGTGTTATGCGTGTGCTTCTTGGTGGTAAACAAGATCGTGTTGTTAAACAAGAATTTGAAGAAGTTTCGATTCCTCCTCATTTGATGACTGGTGGTTCTGATGTTAGTTTCTGTTCTTGTCATGTTAGTTTTTGATGATCTTATATATATAACAAGTTTGTGGGATTCTTGTAATGGATTCAGGAGTTATTCGATTTTATTGCTGAAGCGTTAGCCAAGTTTGTTGAGACAGAAGGTGAAGACTTTCATCTCCCAGAAGGTAGACAGAGAGAGTTAGGTTTCACTTTCTCGTTTCCTGTTAAGCAAACTTCTTTATCTTCTGGTACTCTCATCAAATGGACTAAAGGCTTTTCCATTGAAGAAGCAGTTAAGCTCGAGTCTTGTTATCTTTATCTATATCTCTTAAAATGACTTTAACTTGAATCTTGGTTTAAACCATTGCACAGGTTGGAGAAGATGTTGTTGGATCACTTAAGAAGGCAATGGAAAGAGTTGGTCTTGACATGCGAATCGCAGCACTTGTAAGTTTATCTCTTTATCCTCCCAAGTGAATGGTTTTATCATATCTTTGTTGAGTTCTTTTTTGGCCTTCTTAACAGGTTAATGATACTGTTGGAACACTAGCTGGTGGTAGATACTATAACCCAGATGTAACAGCTGCTGTTATATTAGGCACTGGGACTAATGCAGCTTATGTTGAGCATGCTCAAGCGATTCCAAAATGGCATGGAGAGTTTCCACAATCAGGTGAAATGGTTATAAACATGGAATGGGGAAACTTCAGGTCATCACATCTTCCATTAACAGAGTATGATCACACACTGGATTTTGAAAGTCTCAATCCAGGTGAACAGGTACAAGTTTATAAACTCGAGTTCGTTCTTGAACCTATGAAAGATTCTATTTGTTTTCTTGTAGATTCTTGAGAAAATCATTTCTGGTATGTACTTGGGAGAGATTTTGAGAAGAGTTCTTCTTCATATGGCTGAAGAAGCTGAATTGTTTGGTGATACTGTTCCATCTAAACTGAGAATACCATTCATCATTAGGTACTTACTCTACACTACTTTGTCTTTAAAGCTTCATCTTTAATGGAGTTCTAAAGTTCAATCATTTACACAGGACACCTCACATGTCAGCTATGCACAATGACACATCTCAAGACTTGAAGATTGTTGCAAGCAAGATTAAAGATATATTAGAGGTTATACAAATCATTCTTACAATGAAACTTTACTGCGAACGTTGCTTAGTTAATAGTTTTGGCTTGTTTAATTAGGTTCCTTCAACATCTCTGAAGATGAGAAAAGTTGTGATTAGTCTCTGCAATATTATAGCTACTCGAGGAGCTCGTCTCTCTGCTGCTGGAATCTATGGTATACTAAAGAAACTAGGAAGAGATACAAACAAAGATGAGGTGATGAAGAAATCAGTTATAGCCATGGATGGTGGATTGTTTGAACATTACACTCAGTTTAGTGAGTGTATGGAGAGTTCATTAAAAGAGTTACTTGGAGATGAAGCTTCAGGAAGCATTGAAGTTATTCATTCTAATGATGGATCAGGCATTGGAGCTGCACTTCTTGCAGCTTCTCACTCTCAATACCTTGAGGTTGAAGAAGACTCTTAAAACCTTCCATTTTTTCAGGTAATTTAAAAGAAGATTTTGCCTAAGTGATGATGTCACCTTCACCTAAGACTCTCTTACAAGTATCAAATAAGTTTTCTTAGGAGAAATATTTGTTTTTTTTATGTTATGTTTCTTCAAAAATAAAGTCTGGTTCTTCAGATTTTTGTCTGAGATTTTTATAACCAGATATGTTGTAAAAACTATAAAATTCAAAACTTTTGAGTAATATAAAGATTTAATTTTTCCAACACTATAAAGATTTCATTTTATTCAACTTATTGTATAGGTGCCAATATATAATCTTATAATAACTTCTCGCCTACAATTTTGTTTTTTTGTATATATATGACCAAAATTAAGTTGCACGAGACGTTATGGTTGGTTGATGAACAACTTGAGATCGACATTATCTCTACCTTTTGTTTTTATTATAATTTAAATATGATGTTACATATGGATTAAATAAATTCACCTAATATATATATATAGTATGCTTTTCATTAAGATAGGAAATTATATACATAACCCCAATACTTTTACATGTATTCTTAATTTTCCTCTTATTTATTTTTTGTAATCATCTAACCCATTTGTTGTGGTACGGTGACTCTAACGTATTAGCCATCTTCTTTTGCAACTTAAGGTTCTTATAAAACTTCTTTATAAACTCCTCAGCCGCTTTATCCACCACATTATCGTGATCTCCATCTTCTTCCAACGGGAACGGTGAATCCGTCACCCTAAGTTGTCTCACCGCCGGAGACATAATTAACGGCGACTCTATAGTTGTCCGTGCCGCCACCGTCTTTGTATCAATCTCTCCTAACAACTCAAAAACCTTCTTAACAGTTGCACCTACCGCATCGTCTTCGTTGTCATAACCGCCGTGGACACGGCGTCGTTTGTTCATATAGGCAAAAGTGTCGTTTGCTACAGTTCTGCTGCTGCTGAACTCGTAGTCACGGACTTGTGTGGAGGAGTTGACGTAAGAACCACCAGTGAAGCTAGATCCGCGACGGCGGAGCTTAGTGATGGCTTTGTTACCTCTCTTAAGCATTAGGTTTAAGTCAAGCATGAGCTTGCTTTTGACTGTACCAGCTTTTAAAACGCAGAAGACGATCCGGACGAGTTTCCATAGCCTCTTGGCTGCAGCTTGAACGTTTTGTTCCATTTCCATGTATAAGCTTCTCTTTGCTACAGAAGATTCCATATTTACTATTTTCTTTAGAAAGAGTATTTTTGTTCTTCTTCTTTAACTGTTTAATGTTGTATTGTCATTGAAAGGAAGAAGTAGAAGTATTTAAAGGATAAGAGAATAATAATAATAATAATAATATATGAAAAGGATATTGCATGATTTAAATAATTTAAAAGAAATAGAAATAACCTAAAACTACAACTTTAGGTATAAAAAAAATCTTTCTCATTAAGAGGTTGGAAGAGTTGCCAATTAAGAAAGTCTTCTTTGTATTATTTAATTCTTTATTTGTTATATATATATATATATATATTGGAGCTATGTTATCCACAAATCATAACTGAGTAATATCTAACCATTGATGAGAAAATGAACTTTAACGCTAGGGTAAGCAACCAAATTGTAGATATGATGACTACGATATGTCAAAAGTAGGTTATATATTATATAATAATGATACTCGAATAAGATAATAAAAATATGAATTAAGTAAATCAAATATAATTTTTTTGTTCAATCAAATAAAACCAAATATATTCACGAACTTGTCACGACACAAGTAGCCATTCTTGGCAGGCTGGTCTAGTGGAACTGTGAGACTGTGGGCTAGCTAGTATATATTTTAAAGTATTACAGTTGGAACATCATGTCCGAACCCAGTCAATTGCAACATTAAATATGATTAGATTGTCCTTAAGTGTATATGTCCTCCAAAGCTATAAAAGTTAATAGGATAGTTCTATTAGTTGAGTCATGTCTTAAAAGTTGATAGCAAATTTAGATAGTTGCCGTAGCCACTAAGGCGATCCAACAAATTAAAGGAAATGTCTTATTCGTACGTGGCGATGAACATTTACTTTGTTATCGTTATAACTTTCTTATACGTGTTACGCTACTAATTAACCACAAGCTCTAAGCCTCTAAATAAGATTTTATATTTATCAATCTATATTATTATGAATAATTGTGGGATTGGTTTGAATCCTAAAGTTCTTATTCAAATGATGGTTTCAACTGAACAATAGAGTCTCTTATTGAGACAGCGTTTTCAACTGAAGAAAAATAAAAGTATTATTTAGAGATGTTCAAACTTCAAAAACAACTCCAATTCATATGTTTTAGAACCGAAACTGTTGATAACATGTTGAGTTAATGTTATATAGTTTTGTCGTACGGAGATAGCAACACCTGAGATTTCGCTGCCTATAAAACTATGTCTGTTGCGGTTTCTGTGAGGATAGTTCTAAAGCCAATAGCCAAGAAACTGAACGAAAACGACAGCGCGTGTAGAAAGAAAGAAGATGTGGAAACGACATGCAGTTATCAACTAGAAAATGATAGACCTTTTTCTATTTCCTTTACACAAAACTATTTTCGAACAATATATATCATCTGTTAAAAATTTTAATTTAATTTCAGATAAGCTTGTTTTGAAAACTATTTTTCTTAACTTTGTTTTTAGTTTATAATTATTCTGCTTTATCATGTTTTTATATTTTCAAATAAAGAATGATTCATCATAATTATTATTATTTTTAAATAATATTTCGTTTATTTTTTTTGGGATTTTCATAAAGCAGCTTTCGAAATGGGCCATGAAGATTAGAGCTTAGACGTGAAGGCATCTGATACAATTACAGCCACCTGTTTCTATTTACTAATAAATTAATACGGGAATAATTCCATATAATTTTAATGAAATTTATCATCTGTGATATATGATTTTTTATAAAGAAAACTATTTCTCGTGTTTATTTTTAAGTTTTGTCTTTTCTTTTTTTGATCGTCTGTTTTTATTTTTGAATAAAGAAAAGAAATTAAAGGTAATAGAATTTGTTTTATTTTGTCATTTTGTATATTAACATGATGATTTCAACTTGATCAATATAATGAAACTAAATTAGAATGTTCTAATAACTTGGCTACTTTATAATAAAAGCTTTAAAAATCTCTCTAGTTTTGGTATTGGTTGTGTTGTAGGAATCAGTAGAGTTCATAATTAAAGTGACTCGTAAAATGAGTTCCTTTCGGTTTAAATAGTTTATTTATATTAATTCCCGAATTAAATTGAAAGGAATAAATAATAAATAAATCCACAAATTTAATCTAGAAATAAAATAATTTTTTTTCCAATTAAATTTGGTGGTGAATATTGAATAAATAATTAAGGATATAATATAAAGTATTTAATGCTATTTTGTTTTTTATTTTCTTTTCTGTTAGTGATCCTTCCCTTAATGGAGTGAAGTGCAATAAATATAACTAAAATAATAAATATGATTCATAAAATATTAAATATTTGCTGTCTTTGTTTAAATTCTATTATTTTTTTGTGTTTTCATTATAATTTTCTAACATTTTCAAGCAAATTGTAATAATAGCAAAATAACATAACATAAAAATAATAATAATAGCAAAATAACAATAGAAGTAAACCACAAATTACAATTAACCGGTTAAACAAAAACAAACAGTTTCCTAAAAGCAAGAACATAGTTCTTGATCACTTAGTCATCTCATCTGAGACTACATCAAACGCAAATTCTATAGCAAAGTTTTAAAACGAAGTAGTTTTGTATAGCATCATGAGCAATCAGCCTTGGAAGCTCAAGTTGTTGTGTTTCTCAGTAGACTGAGTGCTCGTGATGTTATATCATTTTCTCTAACGTGCATGCATGGGAACTTCAATGGCTCAATGGAAACTAGTGGAACCGAGTGTTTGAGCCCAGTAGTCTGCGCCGTTGTCGCTGCCGACTTGGAGTGTGCATGAGATTGGAACAAGACATAAACCTCGACTTCTCAGATCTTTCTTAGGTTCTTCATTTGCATTTTGATTGTCCGTAGACGAGGACGAAACTCCTCTTCTCTTCAGGGATTGATCATTCACGAGCTAAAACCATATCATATAAAAAACATTTAAGATTTTAATATGTAATCTTTGCATTGGTTGATTAGCAAAGTAACACATCTTCTAACGCCTATATGAAGGGGTATTTAATAATGTAATACCACTTTTATTATATTATTTACAAAATAATATCGTTTAATTTTTTTAATGCGTAATTTTTTGTATACAAATATTATATTTTAGATTTGGTTAACATACTATATCAAATAGAAAAATAAAATGTCATAATCGTACTTTAAAGATAGTATTTTACTGAGAAATATTTATCAGACAGTTCAATAGATATAATATATAACGTGTGAAAAATATGAGTAAATTTTTACAGGAAAAAAATATATACTATACTTTAAATTTGAAGATTCATGATATTTTGAATGGAGATAATATATTTCATTCATTTATAAAAAAGAAAAGCAGATAATAAAAGACCCGCCAAAGGAATTTGAAATACACTTTGATATATATATATATATATAATGAGGAAAAGTTGAAATTTAAATAAATTTGAGTCATGACTTTGTTGGTTTGAACGAGTTTTGTTGGTTATAATAATGTAAGGGAAGTTTACAAAAGCTGGCTACTACATCTTTTAATATTTGTTCAACTTTATCTTTAAAGAAAACAGTAGAAAAAGAGGAAAAATGTATAAATTTTGGAAACTAAAGCTGTCTACATTTTTTAAGATTTTGATTCAATTGATCCAATAAAAAGTAGAGTGTATAAACTATAATTATATATAAAGCATAATAACGTACAAGAAATGGACGTACCTGACCAGGATCCTCAGGAAATATGCAACTCCGGTCTCCTTGAAACTATTCATAGAAACCATAGTATTTTTTATATATATATCTATAATACAAATGGTGTATAAACTATTGTATGATGATGTATATATATATATATGAAAATTGAATGCTTACATGTTGTTGGTGCCTCATATTCCCCGAGGCAGTCGAACCAAAGTATGGATGACTCAGAGCCTACAACAGTTGCAAAAAGAAAAAAGAAAAATACTTTATATATAATCACATCAATCAAATATTACTTAACATGGAGAGAACAAAACTTTATACTATTTCCTTTGTTGTTGATATATGCTTTCATTATCAGAAATAATTTTCGTCGGTGGCCATAGACCGATTACCAAACATATTTAGAGATACAGAAAATGGGAATAAAATATGAAATGTTTTGTTTTCAGTAAATTCTTTAGCATTATTTTCATTTACTGAAAAGAAAAATGAGAGATTGGAAAAGACGAGTCACACCTCAATTTGACTCTGAAGGAATCTTATGTATCCAATAGCTTCCGACAGGACAGAGGCTGTGTCAGTCTGCAAAAGATGGGTAAAAAGGGATGAAGAATGATTTAGATTTACAATAACAAAGCTCATTAAAAAGTTGATATGATCAAGGGGAATATATATTAGATGATATTAATAAATGTTATTTGTTAATTAAGTTGATATTTACCTTTCCAAATGGAGATACTAGCTGATGAAGGGCTGCGATTCGACCTCCTAGTTTCTCCTTTCTCACCTTTAGTTATGAACACCATAATTAGATTAATTAATAGCATAAACTAAAAGCTTTATATGTATATATGCATGTGTGGTTATAATTTTTTACTAATTACCATGCATGGAGAAAACATGCTTACTTATAGTGAGTATAAATGATTAATAATATTGTACCGCTTTTATAATATCGAAGGAGTATTGTCGAGATTTATTTAAGTTTGATTTTTACGAAAGAAAGAGTGAAAAGGAATAATCAAGAAGGAAGAAAACAAAACAAAAAGGAACAAAAGAGTTACAAAACACAAAACCACACAGCTTATTCTGTGCCCATTCTGTTTTGTTTGCTTCTTTTGTTTTCCTTTGTGTTTGTGTCTTTGTTTTGTTGTTATGATGTCAGGGAAAGAATTTATATTTGGAAAACGTTATATAAGTTAATTAAAATGAATATAATCAATTAGCTACCTTGAGGCCGGTTGATTGTGACGAAGGAGAAGGTTGAAGCCTTGGCTTCTTATTAGTAGACCCACCAATCTCTAAGCTGTTACACTTCATCAAATACATATATAATAAACAAAACAAAGATCAATTAAGCATCAGCAAAAAAAACATCATAGAAAAACTTATTATATAGTTGAGTGTTGAATTAAGATCCAAACCTTAAAATAAGACATGGTTTGTCTTGTTCTTTTTAAATGACGTTTTAGATTTCACTTTTTCATAGTAGATGATGTGTTTACTAGACTATACGTAAATTATATCTTATTTTATATATATTCGAACTCATTATAGCATTATATTAAGATTATATATATATATATATTCAAATGATTAGATATGTGGTATAAGTTTTACCCCAGAGGATCGATCCGGAGGAGTGTGTCTCCCTTCGGACAAGTTAAGTGAATTGTGATTGCTCGAGAAATCCAACATATTATTATTGTTGTTGTTATCCTCGTTGCTATTGAGGCTTGTTGTGGTTGTAGTTGTTAGACAAGATTTGTTAGGAGGTGAGTTCGGAGAAGATATGAGATAGCCATTGTTGTTATTAATGTTACTCTCTTGTTTGACCATAGAAGCTTGTTGGTGGCTTAGCACTTGTTCTTCCCAGTTCTCTAGTCTCATCTTCCCTTGAAAACTATGGTGGTGTTGTTCATCATCATGATTATGATGGTTAATCATCTCTAATTTTTCTTCCTCTCCCATCATCAATCCACTCCTAAGTTCACCAAGAAAATATCCATATATATTAGTTAGATTCTACTTTGATATATAAAATACTAAAAACAACAAGTGATATATATATACATATACACAACACAGAGACAAAATATACATATACATGTCTATATAATCAAACAAACCAAGATTAGGGTTCAACACAGAAAGAAGCCATCAAGTGAACTAGGAGAACGTAAGTAAACACAAGATCATATTTCATTTTGGACTATATATGCATGTATATTGAAGGAGGGATAATTACAGAAGAAGTTGGCTAAGGCTCCAAGACTCAGGAGGAAGATCATTGCTTTCAAGCCAAGCAGAGAGATTAGGGTTATTAGGCAAAGATGGTGAAGAAGAAGATGAAGAAGAAGTCGCCGGAGATGGCAAGAAGTGTGGCAAGACAGTCGGCATCATCCGTGGTTGGAGATAGTTATTATTTGGATTCATTTGTGGCAGCAAAGGCACATGCTGATGACTCATCAACGGTGGTGGTGGCCTCATACCGCCGCTTACGTTCCACCAATTAGAGTTTCCTGTCGTCATCAGTTGTTGAACCGGAGAACTCTCCAACACACCTCTATTCATCACCTTCTCTCTCTACTTTTTTTTTCTCTCTTAGATCTCTTTATGTGTTTACTAATGAGAGGCTTTGGTTGAAACTTTGAGAAGTGTTTGCTTCTTCAGCTTAAGTAGTTTAAGTTTTCTTGGAAAGAGAGAAAGAAAACTCTAAACCAACTTAAATTTTGATCTCAATTGATATAACATGTGATGTTAATTTTTTGGAGCTTTTTTTTCGTTTTGTTTTTTAATTTTGTCTTTGTCCTCTCCTTTTTTTGTTCCTTTAATTTTCTTTTTCTTCAGATTTATTTTATTTTATATCATATATTTACTTTTTTCCCATGCTTTAACTTTATCTTAAAGTGGGACAGGGAAAGGTGGTAGCTGCTTTTATTATTTAAATCCATGAGTTGAGAAAAACAAGAAAAAATTGTTTTTAAATTATGGAAAAACCATTATTCGAATAATTTATATACGGTGTACAAATTTTTCGAATATATATATAAAATTTGGGTATATATTTTACAAGTGTCCCGCATCTATGATCTATGCATCCGACTTTTTCATCAAATGTAAAATTAGTTATCCTTTTTAATCATTCTTGAAACTTATTGTTTTTAGTAAGATCGTTTCCTTGATCTAACGGTTTAGATCTAATTAATTAGTTCTAAACTCGCAATGATTATAATCTGGGCCAATACTAGGGTTTTATTTTGTAGTACTAGCCGAGCTAACAGTTGTTTACTTTTATTTTTTACTCTTAAACAAGTGATTTTTTTTGGGTTAACAAGTGATCCTTTGGACATTTATGACTAAGGGATTTATTCAATAGATATTAATATAGAGTTTCAAGAATTTATAGAGAGTTTTAATTTTTATTCAAAAATTTAAAATATTATCTTCATTGGTAAAATTTTAAAATAGTTTCTAAAAATCTTTGTATGAACAAAAAAAAGTTAAGATCATTCAATTAATAACACTAAAATTAAACTTGAAATTAAAGTATATTAAAATCATTTTATTTGAATAACATATGAGGTTAATTGACTATTTAAAAATCATCAACTAATAAGATTTTAAATGATTTTAAACAAATCATTAAAACTATCAAATCAATAACACATAATTTTAATAAAAATTTTATAAATCACAATTAAATAACACTAAATTTTTTAAGAATTTTAATTATTTATAAATTTTATAACCAATAAATCCTTTAAAAGTTTAGTTGATAAAATCGTTAAAACAAAATTCAGTACAACACAGTATATATATATATATATATATATATAT